>RPOG01001397.1:0-153793 GCA_008086565.1 Thalassoma bifasciatum | reverse complement strand
CTTTCTACTCTCCTCTGTACCTCTCCTCCTCGTTTTTCTGGAACCCCCCAGGGTCTCCAGTGTCCTCTCCACTTTCCACGGCAGTGATAAGATGTCGACACGATTAAGAGCGAAAGCTAATCCTCTGCTCTCTCCCTCACGTCTCTCTCTTCCCTCGACTGTACTGAATGTTCAGGCAACACAAAACGCCACGGCTGAGTCTAAAGAGCCGGACAGCCAGTGGATGGTGGGATCAGAGGAATAGAGAGAGGGAGAGAAAGAGGAGGAGGCCAGGTGGACAAGGGGTTGGATTGTAACTAAATAATTAATGGGCGGCACTTTCGTTTTTTAATCTGTAAATGAGAAGGCCTAAGATGGCGGGGCCGGCGCTCTGACACCCGATCCCCGACCCATTAAGATAACAAGATGTTGGATAATGATCTCGGTTAAGGTGCAGTTTATCAGTCCAGGGGGAAGTGGCCTCGTCTCCCAGGTGGCTGGGCCCGTGTCCCCTGATGGCCTAACAGTACATCTCTATGAGGCCTTATCTGCAGAGAAACATGGAGAGCTCTGGTTGAAGAGAAGAGTGAGAGAGTAAACATGAGCACAGGTAACTCTGCTGTAAACACCAACTATAGCTGGACAGTAAAACACTCTGATAATCACAATGACAAGAAGTTTATCAGTGTGATATCAAGTTATTAGAATCCAGAGGTTATCTTTCATCACCTGAAAGTTTTTGACTGATGTTTTCACTACATCTGCCTTGTGTTGAATATTTTTTATTGAATCAGAGAAGGATGTCCAGCCTGTCACCACTGACCCTAGAAAAGTGGAGGAAAATAGATATATGGCTGGATAGATTGCCTGATTCAAATATCAATTTTGTTACAAGGACAATAGAGAGCATGCATGTGACATCATGGTAGGTGGAGTCAGAGCAGTCGCATCCAGTCAGAAGCAGAGAGCATGTAGCAGTGAAAACACCAAGCAGTAATGTAACACACAAAACACTTCAACATAAAGAGCTCAGGGATGTTCTACGAAGCATGATAGAAGGGTAAAATCAGGTCTGTTGATTTAAAAAGCAGAGTTTTCTTAAAACTTAGTTTTGTTGACCTCTGACACGACCCACAGAAGCCTGTGTCTTCATAAATGTGTGAACTGATGGCAGCTCAGAGTTTCTCATTTTCACCAAACAGAGCAAAGAGTAGAAAGTTGAAAAAGGTTGGAAAGTGGTTCAGTTCAGGAAATAAGTTTTGGAAGAACATATTGGAAGGAATGAGTGGTTTTGTTAAGTTGTCTCTTTGTGGAATGAGATAACATTAAAGTTGGGTTGCAAAGAGATGGAAAATTTCCAGAGACTTTTCATGCTTAGTTAAGCGTGGGGAAATTTAGAAACATTCTTAATTGTTTTATCAAAACTTACATAACTTTATATAGTCCTAAGGTGGTGTCCTTACTGACCTTGTGATGTGGGCATCATGCTTAGTACATGAAAGGTGCGTGGCCTCAATAGACCTGAAGAAAGTCCAGTTCTGCAGTATGGTCAAGGAGTCATTTTGGTACTTCCTTTTGTCATTTAAAAAGAATAAACACAATAAACATTCTTTGGCAATAAACAACTTCACTCAACCACTAACTATGAGTGACAGAAAAGTTTTTGTGTTGTCATTCATATTGTCTAAAAAATGGCCAAGAAATCATAAATTCTGTTAGGGTATGTCAACTTATGTGCACAACTGTAAGTGAACTTGAAGTGAAAATTCCTGTATTTTGCAAACTCACAATTTGATTTTGGATCAAGTTTGAAGCCTAGATGTAGTCTCAGTGACATCAGTCTGATTCGGATGTTCCAGAAAGTCTGTGTTTTTTAGCCCTTTTGTAGACAGGTACAGGGTGTCCACCTATCAGTCAAGTCAGCCGTGCCTTATGTGTGCTAAACCTAAAGGTTTTATAACTTCAAGATAACAGGTTATAGAAAGATTCACCCTACAAATAATTTGTCTGAATAGAGAAATAGAGAAACAAGGCTGTTAAAGTGTTTTGTCCAAGCCCCAACCTCTGTCCTAAAGATATGTGTCAACGTGAAAGGGCAGTTCGTCCAGTGTCCACTTGAGACCAGCTCTGGAAGTACCATGAAAAATTTATACCAAGCCAAAGAAAGAAGAAAATAATAATTCACAGTAGAAATAAACAAAGTGACAGCCCAGTTCAAAAAATGAATTCAATTTGAATGGCTAATTTCTCCATTCGCTCACACTTTAGAGAGTTGATTCTTTTTTTATGTGGAAATTAAGAAGATATTAATATTGCTGGGGGCTTAAAGCCAACATGGCTCCCGCTGATGATTTGCGTCAATACTCTGTTTCAGAAACAGGTGATGTCATGGAGACTATGCCCATCCATTACGGAGTCTATGGTTTTGTTTTGCTGTAGAAAACTGACTGTTTTTTGGCCAAGCGTGTATGTGGTCTTCAGTGTTTCTGAAAAACCATTTGAAGAGCTGTATCCTTACAGACTGTTTACCAGCTCTGTCTTCTTCTGCATTCTTGTGTTGGAGTTTGTGTTGTGGGATTCGTTCTTAGCGTGCACCCACTGCTCAAACCTCTGATCATATCATTTATTTAGCCCGGCAGCACCAACCCCACCCCCCTGCTGCACTCCAACCGGGTAAACACCTCTGTACTACACTCGGCTCGAGGGTGTCCTTTGGTTGCACATTTATAAGCTTCAAATGAGTAAACCCTGCAGGACTCTCAACTGCAAATATCAGAGCAGTCTGCGATCTCAGGTCAACACTGGAGTCCTGTGGCAGAGAAGAGGAATGAAAGAAGAGGCAGAGAGACAGAGGAGGAAAGAGAAAAGATGAGCGTCAAAGAGCAGATGTGTTGATCGTGTGAGTGTTGGTGTCGGACTGGTGTTTCCCTGGAGGCTTGTACAGATGAAATGAACTAAGAGACAGCATCTGTTCAATGCTGCTGCGAGGATACACAATGTTTCACAAACATCATCCTCTACACACATTATATGAACAACAATAACTGCCTTATAACATACAGTGGACTAACTTCACTGATGTGGACAAACAGATTGTCCATTTACACGAGCTGTTATTTCTCGACACTCATGCTTTGGATATAAATTGAAATCACAGACACTGGCCAATAAACTGTGATCAGATTGGGGTGCAGGTGCTTGTCGATGGTGTGAAAAAGAAGAAATGAGAATCTGTAGAGAGAGGAAGCAAAGGTCAGTGACTTAACTTGAAGGCAAAAATATGACAAAAGTAAAGACAAAGAAAATGCCTAACTTAAAACATCATGGGATACAACTGTGTTCAAGAAAGTGTGAAGAAATAGGAATATTTTGGATATCTTGATTAGATCTGATGCACCTTTGCTCACATTCCTATTGGTGAAATGATGTGGGCTCTCAAGGACTCAGAGTTCCTGTGAGATGTGATAAATCTGGTTCTCCTTTTGCAAGTTTTGAATGTCAGGTAGGTCTTTCAATGCAAGTTCTTTTGCACACAGAAACAACCACTCTCTTTCCTCCTGAACTCACTCTTTGCATTTCCAACAACAGTTTATTAAATCCACAAACACCTATGAAACCAAACTTGGCACCTAAACAAAGCTTCTTGGCCATCCATCCATCCATCCATCCATCCCTCTTCCACCACTTGTCTTGTGGAACAGCAGCCACACTTAGCTTTATTATGTACATTTTAAAAAGGTGAAAAACAAACAAACAGGAAAGTTAATTAGCTTAACGTTAGCAACTATATCGCTTAAATGTTAGCATTGTGGAAATATATCAAACTATAATGTAAACACAGATTTACGTGGATACATTTATGCATTATGATCTTTTCATGATGTGTTCAATGCAACCAAAACATCCTAAACACAACATGCAGCATTGTTCACGAATAGAGGAAAGGCTGCTCAGCTGTTATTTGCCTTAAAAAGAACAGATAAGTATTCAGAGAGAGAGAGAGAGATGGAATGAGAGAGTCCAAAAAGTTCTGATAAAGGTGGGACACAGGTTTATGTCATCACTGTTATCCACTGTATGTCGTGCTGTTCCGACACTCTGTTTCACCTCCTGCCTTACTGCAACTGTAGTTTACACAACAAAATGATTGCCACATGTTGAAGGTGACTTGTTCTCTTTTGTCCCTCCTAAGTTGCTACCAGAAAACAAAAACAAAAAAAATGACATGACATCATAAATAACCTGGCATCTAGATATCCGTCCCCCTTCTGACCCACAGGGAAAAAATTGTCCTGTGCCCATGAGGAGCCACCCCAAAAAGGGTCTATCTTCCTAGTGAACCTCTCTGGGTTGTTGACAGATGGCTAAAATAATCGAGGCTGAGCCATAATTACTTCTTAACCAGCGAAAAAGTATGACCTTACCTATTCTATCACTGTCACTTTTGCATGCACAAAAACATTGTTGTTGTTTCCAAAATGCAGAGCTTAAGATGTCGCAACAGTTATCCATAAACCCATAACTGATGTCACGGACTTTTTCCACTCCTCACACACAGTCTATTGTGCAGACAGATTATGGAACAAGCATTTATGAGTGTGACCTTTAGTTTAGACTCTCCAATGCAGGAAAGTTTAAATGAAGGGCCCTGGACCATCAACAAACCTTCACCGTACAGCCTCAGCTCACACAATGTAAATCTGTCCTTGGAGAAGTGTTTGCAAAAAGAGCACAACACACAAACTGTAGCGGCTCTATCTCTTGTATAACCCCCCACACACTGCCACACTTAACACTCACACACACAGATTTCCAAGGCTAAGTGACCTGAATGCTTTCAGCTTTGAATGACATAAGCACCTGAGTAGCCTTGAGTTCTGCACCCAACCTGAACACACTCATACAGGAGCTGATGGCGGGGCAGGACGCTCCGCCGTCCATTCATCAGAGCTCCCAGGTAATGTCTGCAAACTCACGCTGCTTACATCAGCCAGGATAAAGGCCTCTATTAAGAGAATGAATAATACCAACTGAGGGGAGGTGACCTCGCACTGGTCATGTGACTTCAAGGCTGGGACACGATTGGCTGCCTTTGGCGAGTCTCCCTGGAACTAGATGGGTGGAGGGTGAATCTGGAGGTTGACGGATGCTCGCAGCTGAGCGGAGATGGGCTACAGAGTCAGCCGTTTCAGTCCTGTGATCTAATCTGTTACCCATCATGCATCCTGCTTCACTAATGAAAAGGCAAGGTCCCATTTGTCACAGGCAGCTATGGTAAATGGAAATTTAACCCCCCCTCCTCAGGCACGGCCGCAAACATGTGGAAACAGGCCCTGATGATGGACGATCATTGCAGAAAGGAGCCCAGAGGAGCTGCAAATTAACGTCAAGAAGAAGAAATCAGTGATGAATCTGGATCCTTCTTTGCACTCTCTGTCACTTTGATCAGAGACAAACATGAACAAGCTCCTGTCTCTGTGTATCAGGACTTCAAGGGGGATCCACCTTGTCTTTCTTCTTGCTCTACTCTGAGCAGGCAGTGACATCTCCAGGTGTCACAGCATGTGGCTGAATTTGGTTGAAGATGGAGAGGGCTCTTAAAGGGTCATTTCTGACATCACTTAAGTCTAACAGCTGCAGAATGAACTGCTTGTGAAGTGTGTGCATGCGTACCTCGCTGACCTTGAGCGCACTTTTTGATGTAGGGCATTATGCTGATTGAGAGGTTTTGAAAATAACCTCCATCTGTCAGTTAAATGTTGTAGAGGAGGTCCTGAGCTGAGAGGATGTGAAGAAAAAATATCAAGATTTTTTTTGGATCAGAAAAGATCAGGCGTCCCCTCGAGGGGCAAAAAATATGCTGTTTTCTGCTGCAAGACATTCATCCTGAAAGATAGGGTCTGCAGGATTTTTCCCAAAATTAAAATGTGAACTTAAACAGGAACAATCCTGCTCATTTTTCATCTATGGGCTTCTATACATGCGTGTCTGTATCTGTGTCTTCCCCAACTCCCTCCACGGCCTATATGTTGATTTTTTGGTTGTCTCTGGACTTTTATGGGCAGAGAGCAGGTGTAGTGACCTTGACCAACCACAGAATGTCTAGTGTACGAGTGACTTTGTGATAATGGTAGCAAGTGGGAGAAGCTATGAAAGTAACCGGAACATGGAGAGCGTGTGATACAACAAGTTTGGAGGATGTGTTTGAAAACTGTGCAAAAATTCCTGCAGATCCCACCTTTTAATACTGTAAGGATGATCGTGTTAGAGCAATTTTATGAAATCCAATCTGGAGGACCCACGTTTTTTAACTCTACCCATGAGATCATTGTACTTCCATACAGTAAAGTCCACATCATGCATTTTTTAATGATAATGAATATGTCTCTGCTGTCATGCCTCTTCACGACCCAAAAAAAACAAACAAGGCCAAAAGAAATAGGATGCATCATTTGCTATATTTTTGATTTACACATTCAAATACCTTCTTTTAACTCAATCATGATTCAAAGTAACAATGCTCGATGTTCACACTTAATATGTAAGGGGCATCCAAGTCTCTATGCATTTATATGTTTATTAATATGCAACCTTTAAATCTGTTTGTAAATGGCTGAAAACTATTTGTTTCTAAGAAGAAGAGAAGAACTGCAAGAGACGTGTTAAAATGATCATTACACAAAGATCTCCCAACTGCAACATGACACGTTGGAGGGTCGGGCCTCAAACACAAAGTCCACCAACAGCTTTGCCCCTTACAGAGGGTTGGCCAATCGGAAAGGGTTTTTGTGGAGCTGGGAGCCTTCAGGAGACAGCAGCTAAAACAAAGTGTCTCAGGCAGACTGTAATAAGGCTTTTCTAAGACACAGGAATTTTTTTTAACTGTAAAACATGAAAAGATACGAAAGGGGTACCAAAGGGAGAATATACAGCTAAGTGAACAGCATAATAACCCCTCTTTAAATACTGGAAAAATTGCTCAAAATAGGGACTGATAGCGATCTTTTCTCATTAAACTTACAAGTGTTATCCATGTAGGGGCTGACTGACTCGACTTGCATGTGAGAACCTTGTAGCCGTCTAGAAAGAGACTGAAGGCCTCTCTCTTTATCTCACCTAAACTTACATGAAACTAAGTTGTGTTCAGCATTTCCAATCTGACCCTCAGATAGTCATCAGACACAAATTAGTGACCTCACAGAGACTACATCTATTTATCGTACAATCTACGATACTGACACATCAGCACAGTAGCTGCAAAAATGTTTGTCTTTGCAACATTACTGAAGGTTCTTAGAGACCTGGAAACAATAACTTGATCTTTTCAAGCTTGATATGAATCCCCTGAGAATGTCTGTCTCTTTACACAGATACTTCACTGTCATATCTGCTCACACATTAATATCAATCATTTAACTGTTTCAGGCTTAGGAAGGATTCTTGTCAGTTAAAAAAGGTCTTGCTCCTCAGTGACTCAGTGTCACCTTGCAGGACCAGAGCCTCCTGTCACTCCTCACTGTTCTTGCACCAGCAGCATCTGTGTCTGATACCCTGAGGTTCTTTACTCTTTGTTCTCTCTCCTCGTCTGTTTCTGAGTCTGCATTTCAAGCTCCTCAGAGCTCCCAGCAGGAACACACAGACCCTCTTTTTTCACAAGACGAGGAAATTACAGAACACGCAGCTTGTTGTTACAGACTGTCATGACGTTATGAAATGGAGCGGCAGAATTTAAAAGGAGCTGTGAGGGTGTTGAAGAAAATGGGGCAACTGCAAGAAGATTAGAGGCAAATCGAGGTTAACGTCTTCTTTTCATAAACCTTTTCTCTCTCTCTCTCTCTCTCTCTCTCTCTCTCTCTCTCTGTCTGTGTGTCTGTCTGTCTCCTCAGGGTTTTTTCCGCAGAAGCATCCAGAAGAACATGGTGTACACATGTCACCGGGACAAGAACTGCATTATCAACAAGGTGACGAGGAACCGCTGTCAGTACTGCCGCCTGCAGAGATGCTTCGGAGTGGGAATGTCCAAAGAGTGTGAGTTTGTGAGACAGTTTACACAGTGTGACATAAAATTCAATTTAATACCTCCATGAGTCTAAAAAAGGGGTCTTTATGACATTTTTGCTCCAGAATAAAACCCAGGATAACTTTCTGTCGAATGGAAAAGTCAAAGCAACACAAAAGGCCAGATTTCATAGGAAACAGTCTGAATTTGGGTAAATTACTTTTGATATTAGTGCAGAAACAACACAAGATTTTCTTCTATGGGAATGAAACAGTCGTCTTTCAAATGCAAAGTTTTAGAAATTGAAGAATAAAAACTTGTCAAAGGGGCACTAGCAGTTCTGTTTGTAGGGTTTAACCTTGGGAATCAAAGGGCAGCTAGATCAAGTCCTTGTCCAAAGTGAGCTGCTAATTGGGCTGATTGGACATAGCCTGACTTTTTGGACTGATGTGTTTTCAAAGTGGGGCACTAATTTTTGCTGTGGTGGCCAGGAGCTGTAAATATTTGGGGTTACCTCAAACGTTGGTGGATTATATCTACCAATCACATGTTCTTCCCCTTCAAATTTAAAGTTATCCAAAGCAATGTGATATTCTTGTTGATCATTTCTACACTGAAACATGAGATGAACATTTACATTTGCCTAAGTTTATTTTTTGTTGAAGGACTCCAGTGTAGGATGTTTGCCAAAAGACACAATCTGGTTTCACACTTTATGAGCGAGCTTGAAAAAGTCTATTATCTTGATATACACAAATATATAGGTTACATTTGTGCTGCTTGGTAGATGAGCGCTAGGACACGACCAGGATTCTCTAACATTTCAAATTAAGGATCAAGAGAGCACCTGACTGCTAATGCTCGATATAGCCAGCCACTAAACTATGCTACAAACTTCAAAAAAGTTTGCTCACTGTCCATGTCACACAACAGCATTACATAACTTTTGATAGATAAATTACCTCTTCGTGTTGTATCCATAAAAAAGTTATGATGATTCAGGTTAATCCTGGTTTGGGCTTCAGTCATGAGTTAGATTTTCCTCTGGCAACTTTGGGAATCTAGTCTTGAAAATTGAAGACTTTACTCTGACGCCAGGTTTGTTGAGTGGACTCTAACAGTGACTGAAACCTGAATCCTGGACTCGATGGCCTCTCAATTGTAACGTAACTTAGTTTTGAGAAAGTAATGAAGACAGTGTATGTCAAACCTCCAGAATTGAATAAAGGATTAGTTCAGGTATAGGCCAAAGAGTCAAGTTCAACAACAACTGATCTTAACACTATGTCCTGTATCAGCTTATAGCTCGACTGATTACAACTGAGCATCTGTGCTTCCCTGCAAACCTCCTTCCCAGCTTCTCTCTCTCTGCTGTGTCTGACTTTGACCAGGGTCATACTGTTTGTATTCCCACTGATGCTTGCTTTGTTCACATTTCTAGAGTGTCTTTGCTGATGCTCTCCCTGCCTTTACCTCTCATGTATTGAAGCTCTCAGAACAGAGCCATACTTCTCTTACTTATTACATGCAGATAATTAATCTTCTGTGACAAGAGTGGAAATACAGAAACGTGGAAACACAACATTTCTGTAAATTCAGTCCCATCATGAAAAAAGTCCCAGCCTCCTCATGACTGCACAGATCTGATGTTTCCATAAGTCACCATCTTTAGTCTTCTTAGTCAAGCAAAAGCTTCAGTGATGTTTGCATCACATGCTTCATGTATTTCATGATTAATTCAGGAAGTCTGTTTTCACTGCACTTTGCAGTATTTTGCTTTTATCACAACGGCCCCTCTTTAACCCAAGCTAAGCAGAAAAAGACACGTATACATTTTTTAGCAACAGACAGTGTTGTAATGAGGTGTATCACAAACTGTGAGGGTGTGCCAAAGGTCTGCAGGGCTCTCAAAGGGAGCGATTCAGCTATATATAATTCAATTTCCTGCCTGCTGCTTGAAAACAGTGTTCAGCATTGTTTACCGTACACCAGGAAAAAATAAAGTCTTTCCAGTAATAGACCGTGCTGGAGGAATTGGATGGAAAATTAATGCAAATGAAACTGATAATGCAAATGACGGTGTGGTGGAGAGAGCATACAGTAAATAACAATTTAACTAGATTTTGACCTACTTTGTTATTATTAGCTTTCGTCCAATTTCATCAATTCGAGTTATGCAAAGAAATTCATTTTTCTTTCTAAATGAACAGAATTGCAGAGAACCTGCTTCAGTTATTATTTTCCAGTGCCTTTTATTTTGAAGGCAAGATAAATGATCAATTCAAACAATATAAATACTTCACATGACTGCTCTCTTCTAACTGGATGCATGAGCACAAGGACTTAGAAAATCAAACAGAACAGATGCTAAGTAAAGCATAAACTCCTTTCTTTCAGACTGCATTTTTTCCACATGTTTTATCATGTCTAAGTTATGCCTCATGATTTGGTTTCAAACATTTGATGTAATTCTACAAAATTTCTCTTCGATGTGTCAGATCTGGGCCTCAGCTTTTGTCAAGCTCTTCAACTCATTAGGATCATACTCAGAAATATACATCAGCGCATTGTTTTTGATCACGCTGACTTCCAAACATAATGTGATGAAATGTGATGAAACAAAACAAAGAGTCCAGGCCCCGTCACCAGATCAAATGACTTCATCTCCTCTTCAGACACTCGGTACGAAGGAAAGGCGGTCACTAGCTGCTCCCTTTGCCCTCCTGTCCCCCCTGCTCCATTGTCATCTATAGTTTGCATTTCACAGGTTATTGGCATCCTTTGATTGCATCAGCATTTATAGCTCAGGTCCACTTCACGCTCCATTAGCCTCAGCAGAGGAGTCATGGAGAAGATGAGGTCTTGATGTCCTAAGGCTAAACCCCCTGCTGAGCCCCTGATGAGAACAGGACTGTTCCTTTTTCTATATTCATGGGATGGAGGTGATAGGGCGCTGTCTTCAGACTCCAGCTCTGAACACCTGAAAGTCCATGTTGAATGGATTTAGCATTCACTATTCGGTGTCCACTCATAGCTGTCATCGGCTCCTTGAAAACCATCTGAAAACCTTTTTTTACGCCATGACAAAAAAGGCCCTGTATCTTAGACCCCCCTTGGGTTGTGGAAATGTCCAAATACTTTTCTGTGGTATGTTTAATTTGTTATCATCATTATTGTGTTAGCCTAATAAACACTGCCTGGCCAAAAAAAAGTCGCCACCAAACAAAGGTCACAGACTGTAATATTTTTTTGAACGGCCTTTAGCTTTGATTACAGCACGCTTTTGTCATGGCATTGTTTGGATAAGCTTAGATAAGCAACCCCAGATCATAGCACTGCGCCCACAGGCTTGTACAGTAGGCACTAGGCATGATGGGTGCATCACTTCGCCTGCCTCTCTTCTTACCCTGATGCACCCATCTCTCTAGAACAGGGTAAATCTGGACCCATGAGACCACATGACCTTTGTCCCTCTGCACTGTGTGTGGAAATGCTCTTACTTTCACTATTATGAATACTCCTGAGTTCTACTTTTGTTTTTCTTTGTTTGATTTGGCCAAAGGTTGAAGTGAAAAAGCGTCCAGGCTTGTGATAAGGTCACATCTTTCACTTAGGGCTGAGAATAAAAATGAGAAAGACAGACGAAATCTACGTACTAATAAAGTAAAGAAAAGTGCAAGGTAAGTGCAGGTAGAGAAGACAAAGCAGGAAAACAAGGAAACTGACCACAAACCCACAAAAACCTATGAGAAGGGTATTTGTTTCTTTTTTTGTTTGTTTTTTGTTGCTTTATCCTGTCTGCTGTGTCTTTCTGCTCTATGTGTCACAGACTCTTTACATCTAACCGAGGTTACTACAGTTTTTTATGTTTCTTTAGTTTTTTTTTTCTGTCTGACATTTTGATGTTTTTTTACATTATCAGTCTAGTTTCAGTAAGCTTTTCAAGCAGTTTTCTATCTTAATTTAATTTTATCTTTTGAAAATTTTAAATTTTAAATTTTAGTTTCAGTTTTTGTTTTAGTTTCACATCATCGCACTCAGCATTTTCTGATAAGTTCAGTCAATGCTTAAAATTCACTGGTGATTTTATCTGAAGAGATGAAACCAGAACTGTTGACCACAGGCTGTAAATCACCTGAGCCCTTGTATTTGTGGTCGTCCTGGTTTTATAATGAGAGTGTTGAGAGCTTAGTCTGCAGCCTGAGTAAGAAATGAACATCTGCTCCTGGACTCTACACTCGTGCTATCATGTGGCTCTGGAGATAACTGAAGGACTCAGAGCGAAGCACAAAGGGACCATTGTTTAAGTGTGTGTGTGTGTGATAGTGACTGCAAGTGTGTGTGTGTGCATGTGTGTAAGCAATCATGAGTCTCATGCAGATATAGGCACTGATGTGACGTGTTTTTCAGCTGATGGATCTGCAGCGTAAGAGGAAGAGGAAGAGCGTCAGACATCTGATTGTGTGTGTCTTTGTGTTTGTGTGTCTGCTGGTTCCATGAGCCTCAAAAAGCAAATCAAGACAAGTGATCATACAATCAACGGTAGAATTTGAGAAAAATTAGCCAGTTGGTTGTATTTTTTCAACTTTCAGCATTTAGGAGCTTTTTCATCCTGCATCTCTGGTTAAGCCAAGAGGTAAAATCATGCACCTGAAGTCCTCAAAGCAGGTGTCCCAGGTTAAAATCTGACCTGCAGCTCTTCACAGCACGTCACTCCCCACTCTCCTCCCAGTTTCTTGCTCTCTCTGCTGCCTCTTCCTCATATGATCGAGGCATTAAAAAGCTTCCAAATACAATAACTAAAGTCTACTGATTCAGTACTGTAAAACAATTTAAATAACAATCCTCAGTTTTTGTATCTGTTCTTGAAGGTTTGGATGAATTTTCATTTCTTTATTAACCAGCTACAGGTATTTATTCTTTTTAAGCCATTAGTCTACATTTAAAGAAACAACAGATCTTCCTAAAAACACATATGAGCTGATAGTTTGTCCTGATTATCTAAAATCTCCTTTTGCTGAGGGTCACCTCTGACCACATTTCAAACTAAAGTCACACAGACACATGAAGATCATGGCCTTCAGAGGGTCACTGAAATCAAACAGTGCCAACAAATATTTCAGGACAAACTTGAAAATTGACCATTAAAAAAACATATAAACATTTGATTCGGTGGTAATGAATCTATATTGCAAAGTAACATCTGTGTAAAGCAACAGAAGACGGGATCAGAGATTTCACATTTTTAATTGTCGTTTCTCACTGAGAACACACTATTGACACCAAACAGGAGGGAGAACCTGCTCCTGCTCCTCATCCTCCAAGTTATACCATCTTCAAAATAGGGATATTCTAAAGGGACCTTCATCCCAGATTGTAGCTTTGAGTACAATTAAAGATTGAAATTTAGGCTCAATCTGTGTAAACCTATGTAATAATGGTCTGCTGAATGAGCAGTGAGTGTGAATGCAAGCATTTTTTTTTTTTTTTTTTTAACCAGACCATCGGAACATTTCCTGTTTCCCTCAAATGACTGAAAACGCTGCTTGGTAGCCAACATCTGGAAGAAAATCACAATCACACATTGAGCTGGAAGCTTGTTTTCAAAGATAATCGAGGAGGAGATAGAGACCCTCATAACTACATCTGTATGAAGCGAGAAGGTTGATCTTTCCACATTGGATTCCTGTAAATCAAGCGCAGTATTGATCTGCACATGAGTCTGTGTCTAAAGCCAGAAGCCCTTTGCCCCGTACTGTTGTTTTGCTCTATTTTCCACTCTCATCAGCGTGGGAAAGCTCCTGGATCAGCAGCGAGGCCATCATGAGACAATCTAATTTTATCACTTCCATGTGCCTCAAGGTCAGATTTTTACAATGCAGGTTACCCATCCGACAACCCCCTCCTGGTCCTGATGCTCCCCTCCCCATCAGAGCCATTAAGCCCAAACTCAACATTTGGGTAGCAGCAATAAATGATTACAGTTGTTATACACCCACCTGGTTAGTGTTAAGTGCTGTGGCAGTGGGCCCGGCTGCACCACGTGGGCTGCAGATAAATCGTGTTTATTTACCGCTGCATCTGTTTGCTCAAATAGTGGCTGTGCAGAGCTCTGCTGCCTACAGATGGCACGCCGATGACTTCTAAAGCTGCGAACAGAGACGAACGTTCAGTCGAGATTTAGCCGGAGAAGAATTGAAAACGAGGACTGAAGGCAAGGGAAATTAAAAGGACAAAAGACAAAAGGTTAGACTCTTCTCCTTGACTCAGAGAGGAGGAAATGAGTGTGTTAGAAAGCATAGTAGCGCTGTGAGGAGTGTGTTTGACAGTGTGACTGAGCTCCACTCAATGACCCGTCATCTCCTCCTCAAACACTCAGCACAGCTCTCCAGAAACACTCGACTCGCTCGTTCACAACAGCTCACTCACAGCCTGACAGAGAGGCTGTGTACAAGCACGTAGTAACACCTAATACAAGCACACACACATGTGCACACACACTTGAGCAGCGGGCTTTAGTCTAGAATAGGACAGGGTAGAATAGAAAAAAACAGAAGGTAAGGACTAAACTTGTGCACATTTTTAAACCTCTACTTATTCATATGATGTAGAAATCTCTGAGTCTGTCTGTAAATACCTCCAAAGCAGTCCGTTCTTCTCCAAGGTCCAAAGTCCGCCCCTGACAGGCTTCCAGAGGGCCAGCCAATCAGAGAGCAGGGGGGTTTGTGGAAACAGAAGCTAAAACAAAGCGTTTCAGACAAAGGGAATAAGAGTTTTCTAAAACACTAGTTTGAGATTAATGGGGATTTTTTAGAACTGTATATCATATAAAGCTACTACAGAGATACCATAGGGATGGCGTAAATCCTAAAAAACACACACACCCTTTGTAAACTTCAGAAATAGAGGATATGTAGGAATCCGGTCGGTACAGAAATGATGACTAGTCCGTTGATGAAGTTTTCATCTACACATGAATTATATCCGAAACAACAATGTCCCGCTTTGTGGGCAAAACAATTTGTGAGCATCCTGAAAGAAAAGAAAAGAAAAACCATCAGCATTTATATTTCCTTTGCATCGTCAACTGACTCACTGGTTTTATAAATAGACTTCCTTAATCAGGCTCCTAAAAAGCACACTTGCATCTCTTCTTATATTGAAGTCTCAAAGCTTCTAATACAGACACTAATAAATCAGTGAATTCAGGAACTGTAAAAGTGATGAGCAGTGAGGAGCAGAGAGGAGCAGAGATCTCAGTGTGTATATGGAGTAAATATGATGCCATGATCCTGTGTTGCGTTGTTCCCTCTGCTCCCTGCGTGGACATTAAAACGCTGTATGTTTCCACGGCCTCTTGTCTGATGCATCATTTAGATGTAACTGCTCATGCTTGCAGTAATTTGCTCAGAGTGCAGTGGAAATTGATTGCTGTGGGTGAGTGGGGGATTGAGAGGGTGCATTTGCCACATCTCTGTCTTCCTAAATCACATCTCCTGGCTCTCCGGCCTCAGCGTGGACCACAACCCCCTCACCAGACACTATTTGTCACCTCACTTTGACAAAAGACACTCAGGACAGATTGTTTACCATCCTCCCTCTTCTGTACAGTTAACTCCACCACCCACCTCTCCACATGGGGGAAAGTGTTTGGGTGTTTTTCTCTAAGAGCTAAGAGACAGGTTCATTGACCTCCTGGTTTGAACTCAACATCACTACCATGACTGTCAGCTGTAGTTGTTCAAGTTGAGCTTCACAGAAGTTACTCAGGGCTTTGGCAGAAGAAGTGAGGCTTCTCTGGGTGTCTTTCTTACAGATGCTGTTTTAAAAGTCTTTTTGCTTTAACTTGACAGTGAGGAAATCTTTCCTCACTTCCCTTGAAAGGATAAAAACAGAGAATGAGATAAAGAGAGTAAGACTCTCCTGAAAAAGAACGATTCTGTTTGCATATGGCAAATGTCAGAGAGCAAGAAAGTATAACCGAAGCTTTTCAAACAATTTCTTCACATGAATACAGAATCTGTTGTTAAGGGATGAGATGTTTCATCTCTTTACCTCTGATGTGTCCAAAAGGCTTCAGCCAGCTTTGGTTTGGTCTGCATCAGGATTGATTATTGTTTCTGGCTCTGTCAATCACTCCAAAAGTGAAGAAGCCTTTTGCAGAATAGGTGAGACATCTTTGAGAACATTAACTGAGATCAGTTGGCGATCTGATTAGTCTTCTAAAGAACGTGACCTGGATGACTAAGAACCTTTGCAGACGTCTCACTTCATGTTATAACTGTCTTTCAATTGACAGTAAAACATTACGTTTTTTTTTTTTTAATATGAGATGTGATGTTTTTGAACGGTGAAAGATGATAAGCAAGAAAACCAACACTGGCTGTTGTTTCTACTGCATTATACAAAACCAACTACATAACAGTCAACCAGGCCTCAGTGATTTGAACTATTCATTTGTCAAAACGTGATATTAATATGAATCCAAGTTATATTTTGTCACAGCTTTATCATTTATGTGAAAGACAGGATTAAGTTTTGAAATATGTCTGTATGTATGTATGTCTGTCTGTCTGTCTGTCTGTATGTATGTATGTATGTATGTATGTATGTCTGTATGTCTGTATGTATGTATTTATTTTATTCAGGTGTCATGGACAGTAAAACAGTAGATTTCTGCTCCTCTGTCTAATGTCAGGGCAGGAGGCAGGAGGGGAGATGAAGATATCAGACTTGTATATCGCTGATCTGCTCCCATGACTAGCAAAGTCTGCTTCACAGATCCTACAAGTAGTTTTTTCCCTGCTGCATTGAGGGTAAAATACTGCCAGACTTTAGAAGTTTTAGGATGTGTGGTGTTGCATCAACCACTGCTGTTTTGTTTACCTGATGCCTCCTGGTCGTTGTTTTGCAAGCACAGCTCTGAGCTGAGAGAGTGTAGACGCAGGATGTCTCACTTCTCAGCAGCTAAACTTTAAAGAATAGTGGATTTTCTGCAGCAATAGCATCATAAATTAATGTGCAAGTACATAACTGATATATATATAATCAGACATTCAATCTCAACATATTTTATTCTAATTTTACAAAATACATGAAGACACTCCGTGATGTGAAATCACAAGAAACCTTAAATTCCAGCTCAGGCTTATGGATCAGATTCTTTGTCATAGTTTTAATATTCAATTTTTTAGTATTTATTATTCATTACAAGGGATTCCTGGACTTTTATTTTGAAAATATAGTTGATTTTTGTGAAACCTGATACTAGGAGTAGTTTTATTTAGCTCCACTGTTAGGATATGCAGTGTGTCAGAAAGCATTTTTTCTGTGCGGAGAAGCAGCTTCAACAAGTCCCAGGTATCAGTTCTATCACTTGTCAGTGAAACCCCTCCCACTGCCCCCACATTGACACCATAAACCACACTGATAGACAAGGTGACAGAGATCATTTTACTGGATTTTGTTACACATTTTGAGGATAATTTTAGTTGTATATGAAGCAGTAAAATCCCCTAAAATGAGATTTCAGCCTCTTCCTTAACAATCCTTCCCCTAAATCCATCATCGCTGTATCCATTCTCTCTGTTTGTGTCATTTCCCTCTGCTCTAATGAATCATAATAAGCATGTCTATTATTCAAATTCCTAATTGTCTAATGATAGTTGATGATGCTGACAGTAAAATTATAAAGATTTACATTTAATGCACATAGAGGTCAGAGATGTAGGTCAGGATGTATGGAGTGATTAACGTCAGCACGTAGCTGCTGCTTCTCAGCTGTGACAGAAATCAGAACAAGGCCACAGCTGACCAAAATACTCAGTCTAAATCTCTGAAACAGGAAATCATATTGACTTCTTTCATTTTGATGCATTAAGATGATCCAATGATGTGTAGAGGGAGCATGAGATGGGGGGTGACGTGTCCTATATAAATCAAAATGAAACATGTTTTCACAGCATATGGACTCTCTGGATGTGATTGATTTGGTGATGGTTGTGTCTGAAAAACATACTGGTATGTTCCAAGAGGCTCTCAGCTCTAGGAGGTATATATGTTTATGTTGTTTTGATTTATTCAATATGCAGTGTTGTAAATAAACAGGCCATGTTTTCTTATACTTTCTCAAAAGTTAGCCTGGATCATTTAAATAACTGTTTTGATATGTAACCGTGCATATTGGACGTGTAGCTCAAAGTGCTTTGAATGAGATGAGGACACATGATGCCAATAAGTAATTTATGTGATTGAAATGACTTCAAGAGTGAGAGCAGAAGATAGAAATACCAAAATAAGATGTGAGGACTGCCTCACAAAGCAAAAGTTTCAGTAAAATAGCTAAAACATTTGTGGACATCATTGTTGTCGGGCAGTAAATTCAACAATATTGAGCTGAGTGGAAAACAACAACTTTGCCTTTTTTTCATATTTGTTTGATAGTTTTTTGTTTTGGAAACCAGCTGCAGAGGATCAGAAAGCTTTTAGGAGTCTGAAAAAACAAAGAGCACTAATGCACCAATAGTTCACTAATGCACACAGGTATTTGATGACAGAACAGGGATATACAGTCAGAGTTTAACCCATCATCATAAAGAGTAGAAGATAAATAATGAATACATAAAAGTCTTTTAAATTTTAGTTCTCTGGTCTGTGCTTTAAATTGATTTTTGTTTTTGGTTCCAATAATGTCCATGATTTCATCATCAAAATTGCTAAATTTGGATTTCCTATTTAAATACATGAGACTCAAAGTGCGGCAAAGAGCACGATCATTGAATGATCCTTCAAACTGTGTTACAGCTTGTGATTAGAACATGCCTTTTTCTTTATCTCTTCACATCTCCAATATGATGGAAGCCCACATCCACCAGTTCAAAAAAGAAAAAAAGAAAACTTGGCTTTGTTGGAATCTTTATGGCTCATTTTAAGTCAAATTTTCAGATAAAAAAGTCAAAATTCTGAGATAAAAGGTCTAACTTTTGACTTTTATCTCATTAATTTGACTTTTTTTTCGCAAAAATTAAACTTAATGCGGGCACAAAAATCTCATATAATCAACATAATGGACACTTTTAACATACACTCCAATTTTCCATAGTCTGGCAAATATATTTCATATTTGTGTGTTAGATAAAAATTCGAGGCAGACAGTGCTCTATGATCAAAATCTCATATCTCTTACTGTATTATTACACCATTAAGTACTGTATTGAGATAATCCCATCTGATAGATATGGGAATGTACATTAACCATGTTGCATTGTGGGTCATTTATTAAATGATTTCAAAGGCGGCTTGTCTTTTCCAGGTTTCTGGCTATTTGTAGCACAGGGAGCTAACCATACTGTAAAACATGACAAACTGTTTCAAAATTTTAGGATGAAATCAGTTATGAAATCTATGCTTTTCATTAAAGATTGGAAGATAATTCCTGTATTTTAGGACATAGAACGTTATTGATATCTCAGATTAGATATTTCAGATTAAACTCCATCTGAGGTTAATACCTGATTATGGGGTTAAGCGCAATAAGCCATGATTATTATAACCTCTGTAACTGCCAACACTCTGAGCTGATGGTGTTAGAAAGAAGTGCCAGATGTTGACATGAATGTCAGGAGGTCTCTCATATGAAATAGCGCCAACATGTGAAAATATATCTCTGATCACACCCCAGTTTATGATACTCACAGATTACAGTTACTCGACTGCATTGAGTCAAAATAATCACTGTTTCTTTGACCAGAGGGGTGATGAATCAGCAGGTTGTCAGCAAATAGTGTGCAGTAAAATGAGACATTTGTACTCAGTGCAGGCTGAGCTGGTCAACTTTTCTCCACCATCATACATTTACTGCTAAAGTCAACCCTCTTTGGTGCTGATGTGCTCTTCCACAGTATGAGCGAGGCCAAGTGAAAGAAAAGCTTTCTCACCTATTTTTGTGACCTTTTCTGTATCTACACAGAATTCACACTTTCTGTGTTTCTATACAAGGTGTGAATCTAAATCCACACTGTGCCAGTCTCCTCTCTGCCCGCTCAAGCGTCTTTGTGTACCACAGCATCACAGAGGAGCTCTCTTACGTGATTATCAAAGGTTTTACTGTAAACTAAGACAGAGGTTGTGACTTTCGTGTCCCTCGGGTGTCTCCGCTCTCACTGTGGGCTCCTCTCCTCTGCTTGTTATTTTAAAGCTGTGTGTGCAGCTGATCAGAGTCGTGTGATGTTGGGATGATCATGCTGGGTTCTGAGTAATAAAACATGTCTGTTTGTTTGAGTCTCCCGCAGCGACGGACTTCAAAGATGCACACCTAATGAAGCATAGGACTCTGAGGACTCAGTTTCTCTTGGTGCAAAGTACACAAAACACAAACAACAACCTGAGCTTTGTAGCTGCTGCATGTTGAGATTCTCTCCTCTGAGGCATGTGCTTGGTTTGGAGATTCAACATGCAGAGTCGTGTTCTGGGCAAAACATCTTCTTACCATCCATCTTCAAGAATCCAACCAAGAAGCTTTAGTTCAGGCCAAGTCAAACTAGGCTCATGGGTCATCAAGTGATCAGAACACCATTATTATTAGGTTTGGATTCAAGGTTCAAGGTTACTTTTATTCGTACCTGTAGATAGATTTTTTTGCAGCAATATGGTGATGACATCCACTTCAACATTTAGTCACAGAACAAAACAGTCAGTACACAAAACCATCAGAATTGACACACAACTAAAACACTATAACACTAAAACACTAAAAAGTACCAACCACCATAAAAAACCTCCATGGAAATAATAAATGAAAACAGTAAAAACAAATAAAAGCTACCTGAAGAACTAAAAAACTACAGGTAAGAGCAGGATAAAAAACAAGGGCTAAAAGAAAATCACCATAAGACCAGCTAAATAAAAAGTGCCAATAGAAAAGGAATGTGCAACTATGGATTGAACTCAGGTTTTCATGATACAAACTTAAAGTCAAGGTCTCAATAATTGATGGGCTGTACATGACCATGGATGATGAAGTTGTCTTTTCTCAGAATTTCCCTCTCAAGTTCTTGCTGTTTGCATCATAAAGTGGAAACTTGTTAAACTTCTATCTGAAAGTCCTTAAAGAAGAGGCATTGTGCTTTCCCATGTTTAAAACAAGGACATAGAGTAAAACTGCTGGATGCTCAAACTAACCATGCAGATTTTCAAACAGGGGGATTTATGTCATTATGATTTTAAAAGAGTTAACACAGTTCTTTGACAAAAAATGGCTTCACCCAACCGCTGACTATGAGTGATAGAAAAGTTTTTGTGTTACCATTCATAATGTCCGAAAAATGGGCAAGAAATCATAAATTCTGTCAGGGTATGTAAACTTATAAGCACAACTGTACATTCAGTACTAATGGCACAAATTCACCAAGCACCCTTAACACCAATCAGACCAAACTAACTACTTACCCACAAAGATAAACAGAACATCCATGAATCATTTGACCTTAACATATAGTTTTTTGTTCTGTTTTTGGAGACTTTTCCAGCAGTGAGCAGACACAGTCTGAGCTGACAGACTGAAAAACTTTCTGTCCTCACACAAGGCGTCTCACTTCACAGCTCGCTGCGTCCAATAAAAGTCTTCAAAAAGTGCTTATAGCAGCAAAGTGGATCCTTTAATTGTCTATATTTTCTTCTCCATCCCTATTTCCGCTATCAAGTCATCCGTCTGCAAGTCCTTGTTGACGCTAATCCTAATCCTTTGTTCTCCTTCAGCTGTTCGAAATGACCGGAATAAGAAGAAGAAGGAGAGCCCGAAGCCGGAGCTGGCAGAGAGCTACGAGCTGACGGCAGAGCTGGAGACCATCATCGACAAAATTCGTAAAGCCCATCAAGAAACCTTCCCCTCCCTCTGCCAGCTTGGCAAATACACCACGGTGAGTTCACTGTCCTGCGGAGGAGGAGGAAAAAAGAGCTTTCTGCAACTTAGAGCGGATCGATGAGTGGTTTGACTGTGTTTTGTCTTCAGATCAGATCTCCAGGTTAGAGTTTCAATCGTGATATTTCCAGTTGTCCCTGATTTGACAGGATGTTATGGTTGAGACTTCATCATAAACATCATAATGAGATGAGCTTCAGTGTGTCTTTCACTCCATGACCCTGCTCTGCACACGATGCTCCTTTGATCCGCTCCTGCACACTCTCAGATCTCATAATGATTATCAATCTGCTGTACTGTACTCTAAATCCCCCTCTAATGCAGCTGACTGTCCAGGCAAATCCTCGCCAACACTTCTTCTGCTGCTGCTCACAATAGCTATTGATTGGACATTAAGCGTGATGTGAAGACAATAAAAATCATGCCTTATGTTAGTACTGTGCAGCTAACACATCATGACTCCCAGCCGCCTCTGGTGAGACAGGTTTCAGACAGTCACGGTGTTTGTTTTCCCCAGTTTTATATGCTGCAACAGCCAGCGGAGAAGTTAAAAGAGAGCTGTCAGGACTGGAAGATGATGCAGCTGCAAACATCAAAACACCATCAGGGGAATGTGTGTGAGCAGGCAGCTGCCCATCAGTCTGCTGGAGGCAGACACCAGCTCCAGCCGCCGGGTTTCTGACATGTCTGGAAAGTGGAATAAATTCAGCTAATCCAACTTATGTCATTATCTGATTCCATAAATCAAATCACATGTTGAACCAGTGGATCCGTCCCCTGGTGCGCTAAGCCAGGCGGTGGCATGAATGCTTGTCAGAGTTTGAGAGAGCTTTATTCCCCCTGTCATCCCCCAGCAGACGTCAAGGTCTGTGGCGTCCCTGAACCTCCCCCAAACCCTCAAACCCCGCGCCAAACTAACAACCCATGAAAGGCCAGATATGGAAGGGAATCTAATCCTCGCGAGTCCTTGAGGAAGAATCTCGTCAGTCGGACGCATCAAGCCATCGCTTGTCCTGTCTCAAAGCTGCCGACCCTGCAGAAGGACACACTCTGAGTGACAGCGAGCCCTCCTCCCCCCCTGAGGGATGCGTCTGCACTCCTCATGACTCGGTGCAAAAGTTGTAGGTCAAACAAGTGTCGAGAAAACCTCCAGAGCGAGTCTGTGACACCGTAAAACCAATGTTGGGCTGATTTTCATGATGTTTTGACAGGCGAGCGGTTAAAGCCGCAGGATGGCTGCCGGTTTGATCGTGAGCAGAGATACGCCGCTTTGATTGACACGTAGGCATGGCGGCATTGTGCAGGGAGCTGACAGCGTCTAATGTGTTTGTTTTTAGAGATGACTTACATATGGATTACAGTCAGAGATGATTGACACAAAGGGAGGTTTTGGAAGCGGGAGGAGGAGGTGCACGTTTAAAGATTTGGCAATGCTCGTTTTGTAAATCTCATGACACCTGTCAGTCATGTAAAACACTGTTTGTAGTGAGATAAACAAACCTGCTGTGCAGCCATAATGTGCAGTAATGTCTCTCTTGTTGCAGTGATAAAAATCATTCAGTCACTGACAATAAACCCTCAGAGCGGAGATGTGTACAAGATGCTAAATTGGAGCAAATTGTCACACAGTGCAGCTTCTTGCTCTCCTCTGTGTGCAGCTGCTGCTGTCGCTTCAATGTACAGTAAGCCTCCGTCTCCATAACTCTTTATTTTTCCCTTTTCAACGCCGACACAAAGCTCCTAATCACTGAAAACCCTCCCCACTCCACCCTCATCCCATTCCCTCTCCCACAAGACTTCCTGATTTTCACAAAGTAAACAGTCTGCATTGAGGCGGCTGAAAATAGGAGGACATAATAGCAAAAATCTTGCTCCCTGGTTGTGATATAAGCCAGTGTTTGCTGTTTGTTGGAGTGGCAGTCGGGCCTCAGATAAAGCCTTAATCTGGATCAGCAGTAATTATGCTTGCTCACAGACTGTGAGAAGTTCCTCATTATTACAAGCGATTGGATCCTGATGCGCCTTTTGAGTCCTCCTCGTTGGAAACAGAAGAGGAGCTCCCGCGCCCCTAGATTAGGTTAAAGCTCCAATTATGTGGTGAAATATTCAAATCCTAGTCTGCAGTGATTTAGGAGTTCATTGCCGGGTTAGCTGAGATAGCTGAGCGAGTGAGAGGGCTTAGCTCCACAATGAATAACGCTTCATTGACAGTGATGGTGATGAAAAACGAGCCTGGCACTTTCAAAGACAAAATAAAACATTAGCGCTCAGCGGCTGCAGGCAGCTGCTGTACAGTAACACCGCCCCGCCTGGAGATATTAGCCACATTACAGTTTGTCCTCCGTCACTATCCGTCACAGCTGCTGCCTGCTTTTACTGCCTTTTCGCTTTCTGCATCTGTACACACGAGCCTGCAGAGAGCTCCACTCGCCTCCACTCCGCCGGCTTCTTTTCTAATGTTGCAACTTGTCTAATTTGTTTGGATAAATGTTCTTAAATGAAATTAGAAATCTCGTGCAACCTCCTTGTTTTGCTGAATTGAATTATGGGACTTGTGTAATTGACTGAGATTGCAGTGGGGTTGAAACTGCGAGCCGAGCTCCCTCCTCTCTTCTCCTTCTCCCTCTTCACCCAGAGGGAAGAGCAAGATAAGTTGCTTTAATATCAGACACCTCCTCCCCTCCGACGTATGTGCATTGTGCAAACACACTCTCTCTACCTCTCATGCGTCTTCACCTCCTCTCTCCCCATCAAACTGGACGTCAATCAGCAGAATGTGCGTCCATAGTGCTGTTGTGTCGGCTGCAGCTCGTTGTGGGTGATTTAAGCACAGTCCTAATGTGCCTCTCACTTAACCCCAGACCATATTTAATGATCTCTCTCTCTCCTGTCTCCCTGTATCTCCACCCCCTCTCTCCCTCTCTCTGGGGTGGCCACACAATAGATTTTATTTGCTGGTGACAGTGTCCGGCAGCAGCTGCGGTGCTAACTGCCTCGCAGTAACGACCTCAGAGGGATTGATGTGCAGAGGAGCAGAGGGATGCTCCAGCTGTCTGTGCTGGTTGTGAGCTGCAGGCAGCTGCTGTGTTAAAGCCGTCTCACACTGAAGGAGCTCCCCAGGCTGGGCTTAGACTGATGTTGAAGTGAGAGGACCAACATATTGAGTACATATTGGATTTTCAGTAAAGGATGTCATATAAGTCGGTCAGTTTTTTTCCACCGTCTTATTTTTCTTCAGCAGCTTCAGGGCTGAAAAACCTGCCTCTCCGTCCTGCACATCATGAGACCACATCACGGGCTGTCTGAGCTGTGTTGTCCAGAGATTATCCTCTTCATAGTATTTCTTTAAAAAGTACTGCAGAGGGAAAAACTTGGACTCAGGAATTCAGGGTTTAGACTCCTGAAGAAGTGACTGATGTTGAATGAATTTCGTTTTCTTCAGGAGTAGCCGCATCCACAAACCCAGGAGAAACTATGAACGCTCAGCATGTTGACAGATCAGACTAAATATGACCATGTAGGACAAGTGCATCATGTCTTTTGGGTTGTTGCTAAATTTTGAACACACTTCAGTTCAAAGTAGAGACCTTGGCATCCCTCTCCAGTTGTGACTTTTCGGACATCTCCTGCTTAAAACCCAAAAAGTCAGAAGGATAGTTAGTCCTGCTTTCAGTTTTGTATTCATACTGAAAAATCAAGAACCTCTCCAAGGTTCAGAGTCAGACCTTACCTGCTTTTGTTACCTGGTGTGACCAAAACTTCTTTGACCTTAATGTGTCAAAAATAAAAGAGCTTGACATTGGTTTCAGGAAAAACTGTGCATCACCTAAATAAAGCTCTATTCATTATAAGGATGTAGAAATTGTTGATTGGAGGCAGTGGGCATGTGCAGCCACTGGCACTGAGCCATTGAGGAGGAGCCCAGTTTGGATGTTGTATTTGTAAACATTGACAAAAAATTCCTGCAGACTCTACCTTTAAGCCCCTGGAATGTTCATAGCAGAGTGCCTTCTCTCGTTAGTGGTCTTTTATTGAAAGTATATTAACCATCACTTTTATTTTCTGGTTCGATGGCTTGCCTGTCAACGATAGAAAAAATACCCTTTACAGCAGTTTTCAGGTATTTCTAATGGATGTGGTCTCTGTAGCATCAACCATTTGTTTCCAATTGAAACAGAATTTTGCAGTCAAACAGCTGGCAGAGCCATACCAGAAATTGCGTGACAAGTCTTTGCACTTCCAGCAATTGGACCTGACAGTCAGGTGAGCTTAGCTGTGCCTCTGATAGCGAGGTTGTGATCTTAACATCCTCCAAACTGCTGTATTGGAAAAAAATTCAGCCCCCTTACAGTGCTTGCTGTCAGCGAAATTAGCGCTTCAGACGGTAAATCTAGAGCCAGCCTCATGCAGACGCTTAATGAACGGCAAATTTTATCACTTCTACATTGTCTCGTATTTTCAAACCAGAGCATGCTGCTTGGTTTGCTTGTGATTTTCTAATTGTATCTTTATCGTACAGCCCTCGTCTTTTCTTAATGCCATCTACTGATCTGGAGGTGCAGTGCAGCTTCTTTCATTGCTCTCATATACATGACATGTTTGATTTTCATGATCTTCAGTAATATTCTGTTTCACAGTGGAAACACAAACATCAAGGAGCCACAGGAACTATTTAGTTCTTGGAGGAGAAGTTTCTTGAACTAAATGGTTCCTGGGATTTGGAGATTAAAGCACACAAAACATATAACACATTAGATATTTCAGACCAAAATCATGTACAAGCATAGTCAAGGTGTTAAGCACCTGAATGCCCCCTGGTACAAAGAAAACCATGGTACTAAATTAATTTATTCTGATTTCCAGTCGTTCCACTGAACATTATCATGTTAGGGATGGGTTTATAGATTATATAACACTCTTGAGACAAGCTGAAATAAAGATGATTTCAGTCTCTTTTCTTTTTTTCCTCTGAAGACTGCAGGGTAGACATGCAGACAGTCCTCTGGTTGCACTTCTAAATGTTGGAAAGTTGAGAATGAGAATCTCAGATTGACTCATCAAGCTAATACTCTTTATTTCTGTACAGCTTTAATATTCTCTTTGTCTGGGTTTTGATGAGCTAAGTTATTAAAAGCACAGTTTTCATAGAGTTCAAACTTCCGCAGTTTAATTCATAATTGATGTGTTTATAAAATACTCAATTTGAAACAGCAATGGCTGAAAAGAGGGCAGAGTCTTTTCCACAAAAAAAATGAATATGACCGATTAAGTATCATGAATAAATGTCAGCAGTTTATAAGACAAAGATCAAAGAGTCCCGTGGCTGTAAATTCAGTAAGAGTGGAGTTATTTTGCTTCATGATACAGACTACATCAAACTGTTTTATGCTGAATAAACTTCCTAAAAATCTAAAGTCTGTGTTTGGAGACACAGTTGACTCTCAGTCTGTGTCTCTCTGCTGTTTCCTTCTGTGATCTGAAAATGAAAGGCGATGCAGTAGTCATCCACAGCAGCACTGAAGCCTCTGTCTGTCTCTCCAGAGGCCTGTGAATCATTCTGTGCTCTCACATCATAACTCAGACTTTCTGCAGGCCTGATCTGTGGCACAGATCCCATTGATGCTGTTGAAAGCTGGTTTATATTGTTGTTTAGTGTTGGTCTATTATTTCAATATGCTCAAGCTCCTGTCTCGTTGCATACCTGTTACAACCAGAGTGAAAACTCCTGAGGAGGGAGGACGTGGACTCTCAAGATGAACCCAGCTTCATAGAGAAAAGTTTGCAATCACACAGAAATATTTTATTATGTGCTCATTATAAGTGCCTGACATGATCAGTGTTGATTGTTGTGGCTTCTTGCACATGTGCTAACCTGCTCCTGACAGACGATACCAAGATGTTCAGTGGTTTTATACGGCAACCTGGCCACCAAACTCAGTGTGTGGCCAAAATTCTGTTTCTGATGCTGTGAGTTGCGATCACATCATACAGGGCAGGAAGAGAAACAAATTGTAAAGTAGCAGAGACTCAGTCAGGATACTCCTTTAACCTGGAGAAAGGCAGCTCATCAAGTGAAGTAAATTCAATGATTTTTGGCAAAAATAATCTAATTGGGATCATTTTTCTCAATTCTGCAATTGCAAATTGTTGTGTGATTATTTTTAGGTTCCCCACCTGATGATGTTGAACAAACACAAGCAATAAAACAGGGGGGTGAAAAAAGGGATTTTTGTTTTCAAGAGAGACCCCACATACTCTGTTTGAAAATACAGGTACATCTCAACAATCAGAATATCATGAAAAAGCTCAATATTTTTTGTCGCTCATTTCAGAAAGTGAAACCCAAATTATTTGGCCGGTCCACAGATGGTGAATTATTTCCTTATAGCCTTTGTTTCAAAATAAAAAATGACACAAGATTGATTAAAAGGGATATTTCAAACACAATTGTCAGACCTCTGAATAGCATGTTGGTTTTTATGCACTTCCCATCATTTATATGCACATTTTTTTTCTTTGTGAGATCAGTTACAGCCACAGACTGTTGTGGGGGAAGCATTGATGTATTTTAAATAGGGGTTATTTTGCAAACCCATAATTTAAACAAGGGTATCGAGTTACCATTCTGAATGACCAGGCTAAACGTGTGCAGATTTTCTAACCTGTATACAAACGTACAAACCTGAATTTGTCTGTAAACTTATCAAAACAGTCTTTTCTGAACAAAAGTATACCCACAAACTTTTTACCAGACTTGCTGAAATGATGTGGGAATGGGCCTCAAACACTAAGGTCTGCCCTTTAAAAGCCCTCAGAGGGCTTGCCAATCAGGGAAGGAGATGAAGGGTAAAAAAGCTTAATAGCCCCTCTTTAAGAGACCTGGGATGGGGTTTTGATGTGTCACCTGTTCTCAGTGAGTCTGTTTCTGCTCGCTCATACTGAACAGATGGACTATTTCATGTAAACTATCAGAAAACAAACAAATGATCATCAGATGCTGCCTCCTCACTATCAGGGACTTATCGCAGCTCTTTTCTCTCTACATCTAAACTATTCCCCAACTGCTGCTCATCCTCTTCTATGCTCTTCTCCTCTTGTTTCCTTTTTGAACATTTTAACCCTGTAGCTGGAAGAAACCTCAGATAGTGACTTCAGATAGCTCATGTCCACATCCTCAGAGAGCTATCAGCCAGAGAGTGACACACAGTCACTTTAACATTTATACATTAATAACAGTGTGATCTTTTAAGAACAGTAAATGTTCTAGCGGTTAAGTGTTTGCCTCTGAGGTGTATTTTAATCTGCATGGTGCTGCTGCCTGCACCCTGCGGCTTTAATCTGCTTGGATATAAACAGGATTACACCTGGAGAAGATGTTTGAACAGTGTTTGATCTGCAGCTAATGATAGAGGGAGGTAATGAATGAGCTCCATGTCTTCCTCCTCACCTCTGTGCAGATTTGCAGATGAGTGGAGCAGATTAGGCAGTGTCATATTTATCCTGAGGCAAAGATAATACAGGCCAGTAAATAAGGTAGTTTTATGATGTATCACAAACATGAGAGGCATACTGTACATCTCATCATTAAACTGTGAGTTCAATCAGAGCGAAAACTCCAATCTTACAGGGGGTATTTCTGTGATTTCCATCAAAATACCTCATTAGACCTGATCTGAGCCAAGTTCACCCAACAAGTCCAGAGAAAACATTTTATTTCAAGATACTACGAGTGAAAAGTAGGATCTTGATTGCTTGTAATGGGCAAAAAATGACTGTCAATGCAGCAAGAAAAGTTTTCTTGACTAATTTTTTGAAATGAGTTTTACACAAGAAGCAATATCACAGCTTATAAAGTGGAGGTGATGCAGAAAGATAAAAAAAACTGCAGTTCCCTTAGTGTCCAATTGAGGCTGATGCCAAAAGCTCAGGACTCCACATTAACACACATGTTGGACTAACTGTTTTGAAATGATAAGTTTTAGAAAATACAATCGTGTCCACCCTTGTATGAAAATATTTTGAATTTGAACAGCTGATGTCTTTATACATACACCCTGAAGGGAGATTATCTAGGAGGTGAACAGAGAGATGCATGATAAAGGACATGAGTTCAGTAGACCAACAGCTCAAAAGGGCATATCTCACAATCAAATTTCCAATATCACTTTAAAATGCCTTTCCAGAAACTTCACTGAGACGATGTCCCTGTTCAATAAAGTCGAAATAACATCCCCATCCTTCTTTCAACTCCTGAACCAAGTAGTAGGACACCTGTGACATGCTATTGATTTGTTGATCTGTATCTTTAGGTTTAATTTTTGGAAAGGATACAAACATGGCCAAAAATAAGTTGCTTGAAAGAACATAGGCAAATAAATAACTTGGTAACAGCATCTTCATCTGCTATAGTTGATAATCTAATCAACTACAGAAGAAATGTGTAAAAAAATATAGTCACAGTTACCTAAAGGGATGTTTTTAGATGGATCATCTTGAAGTATCTTGGTCAGTGAAACAGTCTTGAAGTATCTTGATTTTTTACTGTTCCTCTGGTATCCTTGTTGTACCTTTACATGATTAACAGCCAAATACAACCCCACTTTTTTTCTCACTGGTATTTTAGAAAAGCTCTTTGCTCCACAAACCCCTTTCCCTCTGATTGGCCAGCCCTCTGGAGGCCTGTCAGGGGCCATGCTATGGGCAGACCTTGGTGTTTGAGGCCCATACCACAAAAGTTTATCATACACCAGTTTCAAAATCTTTATGTAATGACATCATTTTAGCAAGTCTTGTGAAAATCTCATACTATCTCAAGAACAGTATGTTTTGATCAGTTTAAAGACAGAGTCAGGGATTTCTACAACTTGAAAAATGCAGAGGTTTAAAAATCTTTAGACTGAACATCAAACTTTTTGATGTATATTCATATTTAAAATATTGGAAAGCAGAATACCCCTTTTTTAAGCTCTGCTGTCTTTCTCCAGTATTTTTCTCTTCTTTATCCTACGGCAAAACTGTCAAATAGTGTTTTCTTGTTGTAGTTTTTTTTTTTTTTTTGCAGATTGAAATGAATACAGTTTCAGTATCTTGCAGTATCAGTTACAGTATCTTATTTCCTATGTAGTGCGCAATACCTGTTTAACACAGTTCATCCTGCTATAATCACAATTTATATAATGTAAATAATGCTTTACCTTTGTTGCTTATTGCTTTGTACTGACTACATTGTACTTATTGTTTATATGCTATTGTTTTTTTTACTTCTATTCCATTTATTTTCTTACTGCTGCAATGTACCTAGAGCTATGGTTACAACTATTTTCCTCTTTTAATCAAGTATTTCTTATTCTGATTCTGATCTGAGCTGTACCCATATCAGTGGTCTATCCTTTAAAGCATAAGTTTTCTTCCTGGAAATGTTGCATTGAACTGTAAAGACCGATAAGAATCCAGTACTAACCACAGCTGTGAAATAACAAGAGAATGTCTCATGTAGAGGGCAAATTAATCAGCAAATTAAAGATTTATACTCACATGAGTTTACATACCAACACAAAAAACCCTATCCCATATTCCCGCTCTCTTCTCACCGACTTAACTTTCCTCCCCTCCTCCCCTTCTTTCCTCTCTCTGGTGTCTCTCAGTTATTTTACTTTCACTTTTCCTCCACTCTTCTCTCTATGTCTTTATGCTTCCCTAGCTGCCTCCCATCCTCGCCCCCCGGTGTAGGCTCTGGACCGTATATCTGTATTAATGGCACCTCTGGCATCAAACCGCTCTGTGCTACCTGTCACAGCTCTGTTTCTGCATGCCGTCATTGCCAAAGCATCCCACTGACACTGTTAGGCTCATTATCTCAGGGCCCGGCTCGGCTCGGCTCAGCTCGGCACAGCTCAGCGTATTCACAACAACATTCCTGCCAGTGTGTGTGTGAGCGCTCTGCTCTTATGGAGCCTATTTACTGTGTAAGCGTGACACATATAGAGCAGAGTGAGGAGATCATTAGCAGCCGTCTGTGCAAAGTAGCTGCCTCGTCTTTCCCTGACGCCTCACTCTTTATTTCTTTCTGCATGTGTGTGTGTGTGTGTGTGTGTGTGTATGTGTGTGTGTGTGTCTGTGCGTAGAACTCGAGTGCAGACCACCGTGTGAGGCTGGACCTGGGCCTGTGGGACAAGTTCAGCGAGCTGGCCACTAAGTGCATTATCAAGATCGTGGAATTTGCCAAACGAGTGCCTGGCTTCACGGCGCTGACCATCGCAGACCAGATCACGCTCCTGAAAGCTGCCTGCCTGGACATTCTGGTGAGTGCTGGTGCTTTTATTGTGAAAAGCCTTTATTTCTTGTCTGTCTTGCTTTTTTATTTATTTATTTCTAGTTTTTAAACAAACACGTCAGCTCAGCACAAAGTGTTCTGCATTGCAAGTTTGAAATTCTTTCATATAAAAAGGCTTCTTTTTTTTTCTTTTTTTTTACCTCTGCTCTCAATGTGTGAGAAATTTGAGCTGTTTTTGCAGATAAAGCACATTTCAAAAATTGTACATCAGATAACAATACGATTTGCCACTGAATTGTGAGTATAACACTCTTGGTAGTTCTGCTTATTGTTCACACTCTTACGAGGCCATGTTACACCATCACACTGGTTTAGTTTGGATACAGAACAGTCATTAGCTTCAGGGTCTGTGTGACGACCTGTAACAAAGTTAGTGACATTCATATAACTGTATTTCATGTTGACAGTTCAAACAGCAGTTCAGTTGCATCTTTGTTTTGTTATCTTCTCTGTCGTTTAACAGAAAAATGGATGAATGGCCTACAACTACAGCACAAGTCTCAGAAGGCCTGGTGATAGTAGAAAAAGGAATATATTTTAAAAAAGTGTTTGATACAACTTTAGTTCAGCAATCTGTCACAAGTTTGTGATACTTGAAGAATGTGTTTGTTACTGTCAACAGGAGGGGCTGCAAACCAAGCTGCCCCCAAGCTCATACAAAGAATAAAGCTTATTTTTATGTTGAGATAGCATCACTTGAAATCATTGAAGCAATCCTAGCATTTCAAGAAAAATAATACTTTATAGACTCTGCTTAAAAACTTTGCTGATTATTTTAATGGTTTCATCCTCCCTTTTCTATTTGACGACTTTTCAAAGTTGTAGATATGCAAGTTAGATATGAAATACAGTACATGTGCAAAGTTTGCATTTTTCTGTTGGTTTGTAGAACTTCCCCCAGAAGACTCTGTTTTACTTCCGCTTCTGAATCACTGGGAGGACTACCTTGAAAAACTGGTGTTTTTTTCGCAGGATAAAGACTATTTTCCCATGAGCACTTGCACCCAGGATCATGAGGACATGACTCTTACTAAGGCGTTGTTTGTTTTGGAGAGCAGATCCTCTTTTTAACTCCACCTTTCTTTATTGTAGACAATCTTGCAGCATGCAAAGTGATGAGTCAATGTATTTATTTGTATTTAAGGAGCAAATATGAATAACTTTGAAAAATTAGTTTGTAATTTATTTTCCAAAAGGTGAGCAGATTATCTGTTGAGTGATACTCACAGCCTGCTGCTCAGAGTCTTGTCTGTAATCCGTAAAATTAGTGAATCCTGGCCATGTCCTACTAGTGCTCATCTACCAAGCAGAGCAAATGTAACTTTGTTCTTCATTTTATTGACAAACTCTCAGGTTTGAATAGATCACTGCAGTATAACTGTCACGTGGGTTGGAATGAACATTATCACAAACAGCTTAATCCGTGTGTTTTAGCCTGTGCTCTATCACTCTCCTGTTTAGCTTTCTTCTGTTCTGACCTGTTTCTGTAAGACAGCTCAACTCCAGAGTTCACCATTACTACAAAATAAATCCAAGAAATACTTTTCAGCAGAGATAAAATTTTTTCACACTACTAAACCTTGTCAGTTGGGACTTTTACCTGCTGTACATCAATCCAATCCTGCAAGAGTTAGCCATGGATACTGAAATAGCGTTTAGAAATCACATAGTTTGTTGGTTATATCACATCACGACTAGGGGTTGATGAAAACAGTTGAAAGACTGTATTTGTTGAGAAGAAATAATAGTCTCATGAACAGTTTGATTTTTTAGAATTAAACAACAATTTCTCTAAAATCTCAACTCATACCTAGGCAAAAGACCATTTACCACACGTCTTTATCGCCACTGAGGCGATCAATTGTGCTAAGGTTAGGGGTACTGCCAGTTTTAGCTTACACACCATATTTCATATTTCCTAAATGTGGGCTGCCATTGTTAGGCTTCATTATGTCTCTTCAGAAACCATAGAGGCAGGTTAACAAGACCACGCCCATGTTTGCTACTGTACGGTCACTTCTTGCAGTGAGCCGTCTGATCAGTTGGCTAAGTTAAGCTATTAGCTGATGTGAGAGTGGTTAAATCCTGTTCTTTGTACAGTTTATGCAGCTTGTGTCCCATATTTAAAATGTTGTAACACTTCAGAGTTCAGACTGCGGCCAAAGGAAGTAAAAAAACTTTTGGGGTCTCGGTTTACTTTCATTTAAAGTTTGCGTCAGACAGAGTCTTGGGCTCCTTCCTGCTTCTTTATGTACATTCATCATCAGACTGTGAACTAGTTTACCAGAGTAACTCTGAGATGCACAGTTTAGATGCTTTTTCAGTGGAGTCTGAACTCTAAAATATTCAGTGATGAGCTAAAAACCTTCCCTGAACTGTTCATGATGGTGTCAGTTATATAAACACACCTCTTTACCGAGTTTTCCTCTCCTCTGGGATTGAATATTTATTTACATGTTGCTCTTTTTTGTGTGAAAATCCATCCACTGTGCGGTGAGTCGATACCCTCAGATCAACAGGGATTGACCTCAAGCTCAGCTCCAATTACACAGATCCTCTAACGGTGCTGGTTGACCTACACAGCTGGCCAATAAGAGTCAGGATCTGATTAATTGATCATGTCGGTCAATTAGATTCTTCATGAGTAGTAGCTGTCTGTAGCAGAGATTAGATTACACACACACACACACATTTTTCAGCCTCTAATCTCGTCTCGTTACACGCGTCTGCTTGTTTTTAACGCTGGTCACTCTCTGGTACTGTAAATGAAACTGTGTGTCTCTTTATGGAGCTCAGATGTGGAAACATCTGCAGAGCCGGCTGGTCGGCTGGATGTTTGTTTGTTATGTAGGAGTAGTTAAGTGGAGTGATGTCCTGTTCCAATGCAGCCACCGTAATGAGATGGAAAAAAAGGCAAATGGCTGTGTCTCTTCCTCCTCTGTCTCGCTGTTGTCTACTGATTGAATTATCATTCATCACTCAGAGGGAGAGGAAGGAGGAGAAAGTGGGAAGACACAGATGACAGACTTGTTGTGCTTCATTTGGACAGGACTTTTAATCTGAATAAAAAGTGGCAGACTAACTCTAGCAGAATGCTATTATCAGTTTTATACACTACAAAAAACTGAAGTCTAAGTAAGTGTTTTTGTCTTATTATCAATAAGATAATCTTTTTAGACTTAATATGAGCCACATTTACCAGACAAGTCCAGAAAAATAAAGTTTCAAGTTGTTTAAGGACACAAATGGTGTACCAATTGCATGGAACAGATAAAAAGATTTGCCAATGTGGTAAGATAAAAGTTTCTTGTATTGAGTCATTATTCCAATTTAAAGAAACTTGGAGAGCAATTTTCTTACTCAATTGGAAGGATTTTATTTTCTTTTTTAATCATAACAAGCAATTCAGATATCATTTTTGTCATTTAATATTTAGAAATAAGACATGTTTCTGGGCTGATTTTTAAATGTGGTTCATATAAAGTCTATAAAGACATTTTGTACCAAGATAAGACATAAACACTTGCTTAAATTGAAGGGTTTTTTTCTAGTGAAAGGTTTTTCACAATTTTGTGAGTTTTAATGGTTTATTGTGGATTTTCAATGTGACTAATTTAAAGGTCAGAAAAACTCAGACAACACTTCAAAGTGTGAGCATTTTATTTAACTCAGATCTGTGATTTTCTTGGCTGAAAAGTATTTCTTGGATTTATTTTGTAGTGATGTTGGACACTAGAGCTGGACTACCTTCAGACAAAGGAGGTTAGAGCAGACAGTAGCTAAACAGGAGAGTGATAGAGCACGGGCTAAAACACAGGTTAATCTTTTTCTGAAATTTGGTTACTCTTATGCTGTTCTCTGTGAAAACACTCACTTCAGTAGTATTCTGCAACTACCAGAAACATTTTGTTTAAGCTGCTTTTTTGGTCAATAGTAAATAAACGCAGCTTCTGGGTGATAAGTTCTACAAAACACTTAAGTCATGAAACACCCCAGAGATTGTGCCTTATTGGCTTTTAGTTTTAGTTTTTTTAGTTTAGTTTTCGTTACAGCTCCAGATAGTGACTGGTGGCGTCATTACAGTGTAGTCAGTGCATAGCGTAAGAATCCTTGGTGTCCAATTATAAAAAAATGTCAATAATTTGTTTAATTGCTGAGTGTGTCCACCTTTTCTTTGCTAGATTTTTGCTCGCTACCTTATTTGAAAAGTAGGATTCCTCTGATGTTTCGATGTAGGTTTTTGATGTTGTTGTGTTTTTTACCAGAAGCTGAATTATTCACACAGGTTAGACACTCTCAATATCATGATTTCATATAACACCATTCACACACACACCACGCTGCCTGTTTACAGGGCTAAAAGAGTTTACTTTTAAAGCACCTGACACAGGAAAAGTCATCCAGGTTTGTTTTTCAGCGTTTAGCCAACTGGTTGGTTGTGTAGATTTCTCAAAATCCAAAAACATATATTTAATTTTGGGGAGTTGCCAACCTTATCATACATTTTACCCTCTGAACACATTGTTTTTCATCATCAGCTTAAAAAAAAGAGCATTATAAGAGGTCTTCATACAAATATTAGATTGATAAAAGTTGAAATTTTAACCTCAGTGTAACTCACTGTCGAGGTTCAGACTGAAGTTTTTGCATGTGATGCAACAAGCAACAGTAGCTGATCCCTATAGAAGCAGCCACTTTGCAAACAGCTGCCTCATATTTGGGGATAATCCCACAGACTGCTAAAGTTTTCTCTGCTCTAGTTCTCCTCTTCGGGAGGAGCAGAAAATCTTTTGAGGAAAAGTCAAAGAGAGTTGCACATGAATGCAGCGTTCCTCCGGTGTCTGGCCTGACGTCAGCTTCACGTTGTCAGTCTTTAAACAGCCAGCAGACACATCGTGAGACCTCTTTGATTCTGCTCCATTTCTGCTGCTCCAGACGTTCAGCTGCATCAACCCAAATCTACCATTATGTAACCGACAAAAATAGAAGCACGGCTTATTTTCACTGTGATGATTATGCAAGTCTCGAGCCTCCACGAGACGGTTTTCATACTTCAGGAAGAGGAGATGAAATGATGTCTGCTGAGAAGTTTGCAGACACATTCAGAAAAGTGAAACACTGAAGTTTACTTTCTCACACACTCGGCTGTAATGTTACTTAAGGTAAAGTGTGCTTTGAAGGTAATCAGCTTAGGTCCGAAATGACACTCCTGTTGTTTAACTGCAGTTAAAAGTGTATTAAATGTCACATACGTCGATGTAGCAGTCTGTCCCTGTGTGTCAGCTCTGTGATAGACAGACGACCAGTCCAGGATGTACTTGCCTCTCACTCTAAGACAGCTGGAATTGGCTCCAGCCACCAGCAACCCTGGACAGGATAAGTGGTAGAAAATGAATGAATGTAAATATGAAGCACTATTTCAAAAGAGGTAATAAAGATTATGAAACACTGTTAAGACTTTTTAGGTCACAAAATAGAATTGAGAAGTCCTGATAAAGTAAAAAAAAAAAAACTTTTATTGCTATAATTTATAAGAGGGCTATTTGTTTGGATGGAACATTTTTGAACTTCCAAGATAAGGTTAAAAGGTCCGCAGTGTCTCCTAAAAATTCATTTTTTTTGTGTTTAATGCGCTCTGATAGTTATTCTGTAACTAAAGACATTACAGGAAGGATTTAAGCACCTTTAAAAAAAAAAAAGTAAGTTTATCTTTTTAAACCCCTAATCCCTCATGTATCACACTTTAAATGATAAAAAAAGCTATTTTTCCACAATACTCAGTAGTTGCTTGTCCACCTTGTGCCTCTTAACACTTTCTGTGATGCTGCCAGAGACTTTCAAAATCAAAAACAGCCAACTCTGTAGTGATGATACTTAGGGCCTTGCAGCCTAAAGAAAAACCCAAAGGAAGTCTCTTCATTTTTTATTTTTCATTTTTTTTGAGGAACTCTTTGTGGCATTTTATTGATAAGACAGATAAGAAATGTGAGGCAATATAGGTACAGGCATATACCAAAGGGTAGAGGCAAGGGGTTGAGCTAACAACAGCCTTGGTGCAATCAATCCTGTAAATCAATCCAGTCCAGTTTGATCTGTCCAGTCCCAATCAGAAAGCTAGGAATTTAGAAATAACCTATTTTAGCGCTGATAGTCTCATTGTGGATTGTTGATTATGATCAGACTTATATCTAGATATCAGACGTTTTCAAGATCACTTAGAAAGTCCTCACAGTCCCTTTAAGTTTGTGTTTTTATTTTGTTTGATATTTTGTTTTTAATTCCACATAAGTTCTAATTAGTTTCAAAACAGGTTTTCTATTTTCATCTAGTTTTTTTAAAGAATACAAGACACGTCCATGCGATCCATATGCAATTCTACGCCCTTCAATCCAACTCTCGAACTGCTTCATCAAGACAAACTGTTCCTATGGTTCCAGGCTAAAACTCTGTGCTGAGAAATGGAAACAAAGTCTGTTTTGTTAGTTTGCTATGACTCATTCCACCTGACAAAGATCTGGTGACATTGTTTACTGACATTGGGAATAAATTTAAAGAGACAATCAGTTATCTGTTTGATGACCTTGTTTGCTTGTAGCATCATAAATTCATTTCAGCTGGGTAAAAAACTTGCACAAGAGCTTTGATTTTCATGGCCACAGCCTTGGATGACTTAAGATAATAAGAAGATAGCAGAAATAACAAAAAACTATTTGACCATCAATAAAGCCAGAAGTTACAGCCATCTCTCTGGGATAACAAACGGTCTGAGTGGGTTGTGTTTTTGTGCTATTAAAGGACAAATGAGAGAAAAATGAAAAATGAGAAAGGAATTGGCACAGGGTATGAGATGATCTGCATGTTGTTGAGGGAATACAATTAATGGTTTATGCATGAAGATGCATATTTATGTGAGGAGTTAATGCAAAGTAGCCTTATCACACCAACCTGGATAAATGACTGTGGATGGAAATGAGGATCAGTGTGCTGATCAGTGTGTGTGTGTGTCTGAGAGAGTGTGTTTATGTCTGAGTGTATGAGTCCTGGAGTTTGTGTTGACTCAGTCTTAGCTGTCAGATGTGACAGAGCAGCAGAGTGAACTCCCGGAGACTCAGAGGTGAGAAGTTGAAGGCCGGCTGTGATGACTTTCTGGCTCTTGCTCAGCCATCAACATCCGCTCACCAGCACATTTCTGTGGTGAAGGGCGTACACATCGTGCACGAGGGCTGAGTGAGAAAGTGTCAGAGTAAAAGATCAAACACCGTGTGTGTATATGTCTGTGTGAGAGTGGGTGTGTGTGTGTTTGTGTGTGTATGTGAGCGAGGGCCTGGCCAGCCGGTGCGAGTCACCGCCAGTAGCCATGTTTTATTCTGTTTCATGTTGCAGACACGCCTGCCACTCACTGTCAGAGCCAGCCCACTCAAATGGCTTCAAAGAGCTTCACATCACCATCAGTGGCTTCATTAGGTGTACACACACACACACACACAGACAAACTCACACACACACACATGCAGTGCAGCAGGAGACACAGAGGTTGTTATTTGTGAGCGAGTGGAAGGTCATTGTTTTTTTTTCTTTCCTTGTCGTCTTCATTGCTGTTTATCAGACAGTTCAAAAAGCCGGTTCAGACCTCTCAGCGCAGAGTTTCACTCTGATTGTGTGGTAATTATCAGTCCTATAATGATGGGAGAATAATAACCTGATAACAAAACATCATCAAGTCCCCTAGAGAAGAGAAAGGTTGGTTGAATTTTTTGTAGTAGTTCAATGCCCAACATGAGGCTACGGTAAGAAAAAAAAAAAACACTGAGAAAGTTGAAAAACTTACACTCTAACTTCTGAGTTTGAAAACAAGCATTTCAGGTCAGCGCTCATTTTCAGGTAATGATTATAGCTACTGATAGTTGACCAAGTTTGTCCTGTATTTTTTGCTGAAGTTTTCTCCTCTAAACAGACAAATTGTGCATCTCAAGTAAAGCATCTCTCTGTGATTTCTTCCACTTTGATATATCATGTCTCTGTTTTTAGTCTAATTAAACTCTTTCTTGGTTATAATTTGGCTGCATAAAAAAGATGGACGGCAAAACCAACCCCTAGTGAAGCCAAAATATGACTGGCTACACTTAAGGTCACAAAACATAAAAAGGTAATTGGAAATGAATTGAACTTAAGTGCGAATTGAACTTAAGTGCTAAGTGCGAAGCCCTAATTTTGCCCAAAATGTATCTTAAGAAGTGATGTTTTAAGTCTTTATTGAATGTTAAAAAAACGGGATGTATGGATTGCCAAGACAAATGACAAATACTACCAGGGGCCCTACAAGGGGTTTGAAGGCCCCTAAAACGCATCACACTTAGCCTGACCAAGAGTTTTTTAGGCTTTTTTACGGGATCCATCATGTATGAACCCATCAGATCGTCCCAGTTATTTTTATATTTATATTTTTCATATAGCGCCCCTGAACACAACCACAAGAATAACTTTTCATAACATCTACATATAAAAGCAGCTGCTCTTTGTTTTCTACTGTGTTTATGTATCACAACCACATGTTGATTAGTTATCAAAGCTCGAATGTTCTGACAGAAATTACAGTTAGAGTGTGGTGGCTTTGGTTAATTTTTCATATGAACACAAGAAGTTTTTAATCTTGTATACAGAGACTGATGAGCAGCAAGAGTGAGCAGTTCATCAGTTGGGAACGTCCCTTCACCGGTGTTGTCAAGTCAAGTCAAGCATGAGGTGTAGAGGTGTATTAGTGAACCACAGAGTCCAAAAAGAAGATGAGAAAACAGAAAAAGTCATTTTAAGAGGTTTAAATAAAGTCTAGTCCTCTCTTCATGTCACTGAGATTCTAATTTCTGCTGACTCTTCTTTCTCTCCGCTGCAGATTCTGCGCATCTGTACGAGGTACACCCCCGACCAGGACACCATGACTTTCTCTGACGGGCTGACCCTGAACCGGACGCAGATGCACAACGCTGGCTTCGGCCCGCTCACCGACTTGGTGTTCACGTTTGCCAACCAGCTGCTGCCCATCGAGATGGACGACACGGAGACAGGGCTCCTCAGCGCCATCTGTCTCATCTCTGGAGGTGGGTGAGCTGGGGCAGCGTGTGTGTGTGTTTGGGGGGGTCACTCAGGGGAGGGAGGGGACAGCAGGTTGGAAAGACAGCTTTACAATATGACAGAAATATTAGTCAGCTCAAGCTCCTCGGCAGCACTGGAGACCCGTCATCACTTCATTTGTTTCATTTCTGTTTCCTTCCTCTCCAGCTCCATTTCAAACTGCAGCTTAATCCAGCATCAAATAGTTTTCACACTTTTGATGCTTGGTAAGACTCCAAGAAAGCTTATGTAACTTACAGACAAAGATGACAGAATACAGATTTCTCTTACTCATGATCTGTGAAAATGCACTGAATCAATCATCTTTGTTACTTGCTCTGTTTTACCTTGAAGGTAAGGTTGACTTCTTTTGAGATTGAGGATGTCGCACATTCAAAGATCCAACTTCAAGAAACTTAACTCCACAGGAAACTAACCAAGCAAGTTTGGCAAAGTTTTACTCAGTAAATACAGTTCAGGTCTCGTTTTTGGTTTATAAAGTTTTTTTTATCAGACACTAATGCGGATTTTTCTTGTGTCTAACAAAACATTTTTTTCTACAGTCCTAGATCCATAGTAGTTGAGGCATCGTTATAATGTTGATCAATTCAGAATTTGATTTTTTCTACCTTTTTAAAACTATGTTTCTTATTAAAAAAAGGTGCAAAGACAACAAACAAAATGTCGAAACCAAAAAATCTCACTATTTTATGGAAAATTTATGCTATTTTATGTATGTGCCTTTCTCTTGGGCAAAATAGGTGAGACTCATTACCCTTATGGCCTTGAGTGACACAAAAACAAAGAGAGTGAGGTCTCAGGCTGCCACACATGGAACAACATTGTAAAAAGATTCAGAGAATCTGCAGGAATCTCTGTACAAAAAGGTGAACACTAGAATCACCATGAGAGGTCGTTTTGACCCTCGGGCTCAGAATATTCAGACCAGTCTTTCTGAGCTCCTCATGGAGTCAATCACACATCTCTTTTTTAAGCATGTCCCCCAGAGGAACAAACAACACCAGCATCATGTTTTAACATGTTTAGTGACACATTCATTTCTGACATTCGGCTCACCCTGTGCTAAAACTGCAGCATCTTTGAGGCCTGAGTAATAGTCGTCTTTCTCATCTAATCCTTGACAGACATTTTATTAATGTTTCCACCAAATTTTTATTGGTCAAAGTTGTTGTAATGTACAAAGTAGGACCAAACTAAAATAATACCAGCTCTGAAAGTTCCTGCCTCTATGGCTGAAACAGGTGGATTGAATGGTATTTTATACTCCTTAAATATACTGTAGATAAAATCAATTGCACATTAAAACATATTCACTATTGGGTAAGGTCAATGTTGTATTTTTATTCTGAAAAATTATGACAAACAAAAATGAAAAATAAACTGTCAAAAACTGTCATAAAGGTCAAAGTGACCGTTATGGCAGCTAGAATGTAATGACCCATTACTGCCTTTATGTATGTGAATGTAAACGTCCTTTTCAAACTATGATACCGTCACTGCTCACATACTTCCGTGCATCCTCTATGTCGGCGTTGCTGTTAACCAAAATATCCACCAGGAGGAGCGGCCCAGAGTCAGAAGTTTGTGACGACAACAAACTCAAAAAAGAATGATGATTGTGGAGGGGCTGTTACTAATGTAGCTCTAACATAAAAGATAAAAACAGAGGCAGTGCTGCAGGAGTCTGTGGTCGTTCAGGCTGTTCATTAAATTGCCTTTTTCTTCAAAAAGTTACACCATTGTTATTTCTTCTTCGTGTCTCTCAAGAGTTACGTATTGGGTAGTGACAGCGACACTGCCTCCACAGTTTCTGGTGGAACTGCTCCGTTTCTGTAAGCTTTGGGGAAATGTGCAGAAATACTGAAAACGTAAACGCAGAGCATAGACAGAAAGCTCAATCTGTATCCGGAGCTGTTTATAACGTTGAGCATAGTTGGGCCTTTAAAGCCAAAAATACTGGATGGACGGGATCTGCAATATTCACATGGTGATGCAAGCATGACATTTGGAACAACTACTTTTTGAGGGCCACTTTTTTGAAAAATGATGCTTGTCACTCAAAATTCAAGATGGCCAAGTGTTCATTATTTTGATAGTTCCAATGTTGTTTTATATCTCAGTGATTATCTTGTGTAGAGAATCAGATATTGGTGACAATAAGCTTCTGTCTGTAGAGTACCAGAACTCTGGCTCATTCTGTAACTTGGACACGTCAGATTTGAATCATTTTGCAGACCCATTGCATCATAAATGCAGCATAAACTCTGATTTAGAGATATCAAACAGATGCGAGAGATTATCAACTAATCCATCCCAAATTCAAACCGTGTCTGGCTGCATCTTTGTTCGACATCTTCAGTCTGTATTGATTCTTCCAGTTTAATGCTGAGCGGGGCTGCAGCTCAGTCTGTGAGGAAAGTAAGCCAGCCTCCACAGGAGTCTGAAACCAGGTCAAACACAGGTTGATATCAGTGAGACAGCACAATCCTGACTGACAAACAGAGAAGAGGAGGGAGGAGGGAGGAGGGGGGAGAGAGGTGAGGGATGACATGCAGGTGTGTGACTGCAGCGACAGTCAGCTGAGTGTTCAACCTCCCCGAGGAAATAATCCAACTCTGCTTGTTTTCCACCGGCAGACACCTCTAAATCTCTAATGTCAGGATACACACACTCACGTACACACATGNCAACTAATCCATCCCAAATTCAAACCGTGTCTGGCTGCATCTTTGTTCGACATCTTCAGTCTGTATTGATTCTTCCAGTTTAATGTTGAGCGGGGCTGCAGCTCAGTCTGTGAGGAAAGTAAGCCAGCCTCCACAGGAGTCTGAAACCAGGTCAAACACAGGTTGATATCAGTGAGACAGCACAATCCTGACTGACAAACAGAGAAGAGGAGGGGGGGGGGGGGGGGGGGGGGGGGGGTGAGGGATGACATGCAGGTGTGTGACTGCAGCGACAGTCAGCTGAGTGTTCAACCTCCCCGAGGAAATAATCCAACTCTGCTTGTTTTCCACCGGCAGACACCTCTAAATCTCTAATGTCAGGATACACACACTCTCGTACACACATGCAGAGTTTTACAGTATGTCCACTGACAGTCACACAGCATCAGCTCTCCTCCTCCTCCACCCTTCATCTTCATCACTGCAGGATTCTCATCCAGCACTTTATATTCTGAATCCTGGAGCCTCAGCAGATATTACAGGCTCTTGCATAATCCAGGGACAGTGTGAGACACCGTTGATGATATCTGTGCTCACACACCTCCACCTGCTGATTCAAGAGCACACACTGCCACCCTATGGCTGGGTGGGGAAGTGTGAATGTGTTCCAATTTTCTGTCTGTGAAGCTTTTATTAGTTTGTCACACATGAGACCATCACATTAAGAATCTTAAACTTAGAATAAAACTGTCCTGTAAGTATCAGGGTTTGGAAAACTTGGAGAACTTTGTTTCTGTTTGCCAACTTTCCTGTTAGGATCTTTCAGGATAAACCAGGAAATAATGAGGAATTCTTATCACAGTGTCCATGAGGTGGTTCCTCTGTTCTAATTGACGGCTAAACTGGAAACTATAGGTAAAGCAATCAAAGAAATCAAAGAAAAACTGAACATATCATAGCTCTGTGACATTTTCTTGTTTCATGTCAAATCATGGACACGAAGCATCAATGTCTTTACTTTCTGCTGCTCTGAGCCGAACTTTGTTCTATCATCCTCATGTTAACTTTTTCAAACTTTAATGCCTTCAAAGGGGTTGTTTGTAGAACAGTATACAAAAATAAAACAAAAACACCTCAGATTTCTCTGATTGGCAGCACCTGGTAGCACCAGATGCTTAAAACAAGAGTCAATGACAAGATAAGCTGTTTAGTATTGGAAGAAAATATTCGGAAAAATTTCTATGCACAAACACACAAACCCAGCCCTGCCACTCATCCCACTATGTACTGTGGATCTCTTAAAAGGAGAATAAACAGGCTGTAAAGAAGGATTGTTACAACAAAGAAACAATTTAACAAACATTATTTACTTATTTTTGAGTTAAGTTTGTATCTCCAGATATGGATGACTAATGTAATACTTGGTTTCCTGAACATACCTCCATTCATAAGGCTCAGATCCGTATCAAGTGTTTGAGATACGCCACTCGCTACAGTTTGACAATGGAAGCTAACAGACGCTGTGCAGAATGAAAAAAAGGATCAAAGCCACAAGGGTTCTGTTGTGTAGATTTTTCACATTGTTTTTAGTATGTGGCACATTTGTGCAGAAGTATAACTCAGCCTTAAGTCACATGAACTGCATGTATGAATGAGTAAACCTGTGTTGTTGAAAAAACACCCCTTGAACAGTGTGTGCTGATAGAGAAATTAGCTGCTCAGACCTAAGTTTTGTTAACCAGGCTGTAATCTTATTTATTTATTTATTCATTCATTTATTTGTTGCAAAATCAGTTTTTTTTTCCTTGGTGTGGACAGGACCTTTTGAAACCAACCTCAAGTGAACACTCTGTGATCTATGGCTTTTAGCACTTCTGCACAGGTTATATTTTAACATTTTAAGCCAGATGTTGATATAATTAAAAGTCATCAACCCACAGTGATGCTGCTTCATGACCTAATTTCAGAGTTTATAAGAAGTTCTGTACAGATGTGTAGAAAGTGCACCACATTAACGTCACCTGACTGATCTGACTCCTGATTCTAACAGTAAAAGTTATGTTGCGTAATATAGAGTCTTGAATATAGAGATACATCATTGTCAGGTCAAACTGAGGTGAACTTGTTGTCAGGTTCACAGGCAGTTTGAGCATGACATTCTGTATATATCACATATCACAGCTATCAAGAACTTTTTAGCAGACAAGATTCTTCACTCAACTTCACTGTAAGTGTTTGCGATTGTTTGTGACTTAGACTTGGTTTGGATTGAGGGTGATTCAACAAAAAGGTGCCAATTTTGCCCTATATACACTGCATGAAGACACTTTGTGGTGCATTTCCCCTTTTGGTTGAGCTTGTGAATTTTATTGTTTTTTGGCTCATTAACACAAATTTAGCAGACAAAATCCTGTTGTGAACCAGGCAGAAACAGAAACGTGGTGTCTGGACAGCTGCTGGTCTTTGAATAAAGCATCTGCTGAAAGGTTTGTTGTTTTTTTTCCTGCTGTTTAGGACTTAAAGACCTCAGCTATCAGGGCTTAGCACTCAAAAGAAAGGATCCAAATGAGTTTTCTGCTCATCTTATCTAATTGTCAGAATCTCTGCAGAATCTCCTGTGCGGAAAATGAGTTGACATAATGAGATAAACTCTGCTTCTTAATCAAACCGGCTTCATGCTGAGCTGCATTAGCCTGCAGCTTGTCTCAATCAGATAAGAAACAGACACAAATTTGTCATCGTTGAGCCATAAGTCTGACTGGATTCGTGTATGTGTGCATGTGTGCAGATCGTCAGGACCTAGAGGAGCCCTCCAAGGTGGATCAGCTTCAGGAGCCGCTCCTGGAGGCTCTGAAGATTTATGTGAGGAAGCGTCGGCCCAGCAAACCCCACATGTTTCCCAAAACCCTGATGAAGATCACGGACCTGCGCAGCATCAGTGCTAAAGGTAGGAGGGTGTCATCTTACTGTGTGTTTAAGAGGAGAGAAATGCAGCAGTAGGCAGAAAATTTGGCAACTGATGGTAGTATTTTCAGACAAACTAGGTCATCAGACAGACAGAGCTTATTTGTAGCTGCAGTCCTCTCAGTGGCAGCAAAGGGTGAAGACCTGCTCCAGTTTTTCAGTCAGTTATCGCCTCATTTGTATCAACACACTGGCTGAATGTAAAGATGGTTCATACATCTCTTTCTCATCATGTTGCGCTGAAGCCACAGTACTCCCATGACGGGTGATACTTTTTTTGCTCGTGCTGATGTGTGGGGTCAGATCTGCAAAGAAGCTGCATCTTGGTGTAGGGGAGAGTGGGGGAAATTGTACCTTCTTTTACTTCTGCTGTCCCCTGGGTATGGGACAGTGATACAGTAAGTAAGACAAAAACATTTACCTTTATTTCAGGATGTTTTCTGTCAGCAGAAATGCCAAGCATTCATCAATGACAAAACGCAATGTAAATATGACTTCTTTAAAAAAAAAAAAAAAAAAAATTTTTTTTTTTTTTTTTTTTTTTTTTTTTGTAATCCTGTGGATCAAATTGCCCCAATTTAGGGGTAAATTTATTCAAGTCAGAGGGCAAATTGAGCCACCTGGGGTTATATGTACCAAATAACTTTTTACAGCTTAAATCTGAGTATCATTCTAAACTACTCTAAAGGAAACTATACATAAGGGTTAACAGTGCTTTAAATGGCAATGAAATGAAAATGAATGAATTAACAAAGTAATAGATGTAAGTCAAGGAGAATTAGCTTGATTTTTAACTGAAAGTATTAGTAAATTTGTCATTCTAACACTGTTGAACCTTCTCATAGAAATCCTGTCCGTGCAAATGAGGCACAAACATGTTTGTTTGGTTTGAACTTGAACATCTCACCCCATTCTCCCCTACTGAGCTTCACACACAACATCATGCCTGGTAAACGCATCTGCATTTTGTTTACCCTGTAGCACATATTTTGTGTTCATGTGTATAAACCTACATTGGTAACGTTTCAACCCCTACAAACTGAAACAATACAGACTGTAAGCTCTGTGATTTGTCTGCTAGGAAACATCTGATTTCCTGGATTCACAACACTTCTAGAGTTGTCGTTCATCAGCCACGTCCTTTGTTGACTACTCTTTTGTGAGGTTGGAGTTGGTAGATGAGCACTGGTAGGACATAACCAGGATTCACTAAGATTACACATTATAGACATGTCTCAGAGCACCAGGCTGTGACTAACACTAAACAGATGGTCTGTTCACCTTCTGGACATTAAACTTTGCTTCTAACCGAGTTTATAACATTTATATAAAAAAAAGTGTAAAAGGGAGGATATATCTGTATTATTTCAAGTCTTTTTTTTTTCATTTTTTCCTCAAATTGACCTGTGACCTCCCAGTGACCATGGAAACAACATACAGACAGATAAATTAGAGTGTGGTCAGTTTAAAGCAGTGTCCCTGTAAGAGGGGGAAACCCATCTTCACGTTTCCTCCTCTGCTCTGTCCGCCTGATGTTGGTTTGAACAATCCTTGGTTAACTTTTCGAGCACATTCTGGACCAGCTCCACTGTTGAGCCTTTAACCCTTTGTGATCCTCCTGCCCCTCTGCAGACCCCAGCCCCCTGACTTTGGGCTGACCTGCCTGAAGATGTTACTGTGGACGACCCTGTTCTTTATCCTCTCTGTGTCTGTCTCCAAATCCCGTCTTTTAAACTTTCCTTTTTGTAAGGTTGCATAGCTTTATCCTGCTGCTTGAACAGCTTATGTTCTTACTCATACTTTTACTGTTAGTGCTGCTCTTATTTGCCTCCTGAGCCTTTGTTTTTTCTAAAGTATCACTTAGTCTGGGTTTCACTTTTGGTTTTAGCTCTTCCTCTTTGTTTGATGTCCTCCAAAGCAGCTTAGCTTTGCTGTAAAATACTGTTGATTCTTTAATGTTCAAATTCTTTCAACTTCAAGTAGTTTTGATCATCATTTGACACAGTATGACGAAGAAAAGAAATCATAGAGACAAAGTGTTGAAACCTGCCATATTTTGGCTTTCAGAACTCCAGACGCTAACATACAACTCGGTGTTGGTCCACTGAACAGTTATAAAAGTTTCTGCCTTTTGTTTGGTGTAACAAAAAGTAATGTATCAAACAGTTCCTTATTTTTGTCCAGTTCATGACTAGAGTCTCCAATTAACCTTTATCCTTCAGCTTGAACCATTTTCTCCCCTGATCTCTGTCTTGCAGGAGCAGAGCGCGTCATATCTTTGAAGATGGAGATCCCAGGCTCCATGCCGCCACTGATCCAGGAGATGCTGGAGAACTCAGAGGGACAGGACGGCCAGAGCAGCAGCAGCAGCAGCAGCAGCAGCAGCAGCAGTGGGAGTGGGAGTGGGAGTGGGAGTGGAAGCAGTGGTGGGAGCAGCAGCAGCAGCAGCGGCGGTGGTAGCAGTAGTAGCAGTAGCAGCAGCAGCAGCAGCAGCAGCACTTCAGCAGAGGCGGGGGCCAGCCCGAGCAGCAAGGACAGCACCACCGAGGACGTCCCCCCTGCTGAGTCACCTGAGTCTGTGGACACAGAGGAGGCCACAGCCACACCACCCAGCGACGAGCCCTAGGAGGTACCCACTGGTGACTCCAAAACTCTCTGTGACATTCCTTTGCACAAAAAAAAGGAACAGCCGGGCAAGGCTTCGACCTCCTATAATCCCTGAACCCCTTCTCCTTTGCTTGGTATTACGTTATCTTTATATCCTCGTCCTATTTTCTCCCCTAATATTCCCTCCTTAAAAAGAAAATGTTGACACGGAGGCCTCAAAGGATCAGCGCTTTGTGTATACTTCTGATTTGAGCTCTTATTTGGCGTGGTGTCTCTGGGACAGGGACTGCGACAGGAGGGCATGGCCCTGAATCTGCCAGAGTTGATACTCCTCAGGTCTCCTGTGTAAATTCTTATCTGCATGACGGGAGTTTGATAAGTGGTTTTACTCCTCTCTCCTCTCTCTCTCTTAACTCTCTTCCTCTCTCTCTCTCTGTCCTCATCTCCCCATCTCTCGTATTGTTGGCATACGTACATTGTACATACCATTGTATGGTTAGATCTCTGTTTCTATGATGAATTTTGTGGTGCTTTTTCATTGTCTTAAATATTATCTTTGAGGCGATACATTGAGGTTTAAAACGGGACGAATTGTAAGTCCCTGAAAAAGTTATCTAGAATGTTATTGCATATAGACATTATGGAAGTCTAATATTTTATATTTGTTCCTATATTTAAAACTGTTTTTGTCTTTTATAACACTCCATGTCTCTACATGAGTGAGTGTACATCCACACCGCCAGAATGCAAAGCTTCTCTTCATATCGACAGCCGAGTCTGTTCAACCGTTTCCTCAAAGGAGGGAAGCACAACAGCAGAAGCCTTTGATACACACTCATCAGACCGACCGCATCTGTTTCACTCACTGTCTCACGATGAGCCGCCGAGACCTGACGTATGAGATTAGATTTAGAACGAGTGGGTCTATGAGATCAACTCAATCGGTGCCTGCGTATCATCACTAAATCAGTTTAACTCACTGTCCAAACAAATTGGGAAAATTAGGTCGCTGAAAGATGCCAGGGATTTTTCTGCAGCGGGCTGTGATCACATCGAATGCTTCCCTGTTAGTCTGCGCTTGAACCGGACTGTGATCCAACTTATGACGCACTTTATCAAGATTATCTGGTCAGACAGCAGGTTGAACAAGAAGATGTTGTGCTACAGTTTGTTTCCATTAGGTTGCATTAGTTGCTTTTTAGCACCTTTGTGCAGAGGACTTTGTCTGGCTTGTCTTTTGTCCACTGGCTATTTTTTTTACCTCATACTGTTCCACATTATTGTCTTCCCTGAGGACAAAGTACAAAAATATCTAATCAAATTGGAGCTAAAATAAAAAAAAAAGGGGGAAATCAAATGTAGGGATAGGTATTGAGAAATGGTTCCTGTTAAGAATCAATAAGAGATGATTCAATCCATTGACATCTTTGCTTAATGGTTCTTTTATGGATTCTTTGCATCACGCCAGAGCGAGTTGGCCTCATGTCAACTATTCTGCCTCAGCTAGCTTAGCTTAGCAGATAAATGACAGTTTCCCAAGTTTTACTTAAGAAGCTGCAAAACTGAACATACAAATAAATGTACTTTGCCCCCTCATAAGAGAATCTTTTTCAATACATTTGACATGATATAATAATCCTAATGTAACAAAAACAATAAAAAGACAATGCGCTTGCTTGATGTGGATGTATACAGGAAATTGGACTGTTATGCTAGCAGTTAGCAAACGCTGATATCACTTTGGTCTCAAAACAAAATTTCAACTTTCATCACAGAAACATATCGCAATAATTTTTTGTGAACAATACATACAACTTTAAAAATGTCAAAATACAAAAAGGTAAATGTTTTCCAAACAGGAAGTGCAGGCTCATGGCTGACTTCAGCATAACTACGGCAAGCTCAAGGTTCCAAACAAAGCAAAGCATTGTTAGGTGGCCTACTTCATGCTATAACATACAATAAAGTAATACACTTCACCTGATATACAATTTTTTTGTTATTTTTATTTATTTTACATTTAGAGACATCTAAGTCCATTGACCAATTCCGCGTCAGTTTACATATAAACTGAATAAAATCTTATTGACACAGGAAACCTCTAAAGCTACTTTTTGTACACAGACAATTCACGGGAGAAATTTACAAGGGAATTGATAAAGACCCAAGCTGAAAAGCATCAAAGTGTTCAGCCCTAGAAATACAGTCTTCACATCAACTTTGACCATGGAGTTAAACTGCATAAATATGTTGAAGGAAACTAACTTATGAACAAAATTTCGAGAGAAGAAGCAAAGATTCACAAGATGAAGCTTTGATATTTTACACTCCAGAGGTGCAGAGCTGTAGAGTTGTCCATGTTCATCCAGGTCGACATACAAACTGTTGCCCTCATGTTAATTTATCTCAAGATTGTTTTGGTATGTGATGAAAGAGGACAGTTGGGTGAAGGTCCCAAAGGGGGGCAGACTTTTAAATCAGATCTCTGTGCTTTTATTCTAGGACAAGGAAATTGGTACAATTAAATTACCTGATCGAGCTATGACGACAAAGCTGCATGAAAACATTCTGTGTCTTACTCAACTAACCTATTTGGAAGTGTTGTGTAGAGGTAAAATTAGAGAGAGGGCACATCAGAAATGTAGACTGGATAAGAAAACTTTTCCCATGTAGAACAGTGGTACTGTAGATTTACGTACATTTGGATCTGATTATGTCTCAGTTTGGATCATGTTAGTTTGTTAAACCTCTGAAATAGTGTTCCGTGAAGCCAGACTCGTCCTCCGTGCGTTGTTTTTGGGTGTTAAAAAGTTTGTACTCACCAATGATTGTTAACATCTCACAAACCAGCAACATTGCAAAGAAACAGGTCCAACAGGGCTGGAAAAACAAGCGTTCAGACAATCAGTTTTACAGAAAACCCTCAGGGTAGTTTTTGAAAGGTGAGACAGAAAATGGTACATTTGTGACCTGAGCGGAGCGAAAGGTTCAGTGTTGACCATATTTACTTCACATGGATGTTTTTGTCACAGGATAAGTGTGGATGGATACTTGAGAAAAACCTCCAGCTATGTTAGTTTTTCCAGATGTCAGTGTAACATTTGGAGTTGGTCTCTTATACATAAGGGATCCAACCTGTCTGCTGTGCTTCATATTTGTTTTCAGGCAACCAAACCTTCCTAACAGTGTCATTTCCTCTGGTCTCTAGAATTGTACATGAACAATCCCAACTAAAGAAATTTCCTGACTCACTAATCACCAATATGAATTTAATTTACAATCTAAATTGAGACTGTTTTAACTAAATTCCACCAATTAACATCAAAAGTAAAGAGACCACTAACAATGCAATGGGAGGTGTAGGGAAGCTGATGCCTTTCGGTTCCTGCTCTAAATTCCGACAAGTTTTCAAAATTCAGATTGGAAGCTGAAATCTAAATCCACTGCTTTTCTTTCAGTGTCCTGTTTCTTTCATAATGCATCTTCTGCCCTTTAAATACTCGCTGTCTGTGCTGTAGTTTCTCCATTGCTCCTTCGACCTGATCACAGCCCGTTGTAACGATATAAGAAGTCCGTCATCCTCGGTCTCCTGAGTGTGTATCCTCCGCTAACAACATGTACTACCAACTCAACGCACATTGGCTCTGTTATGGCCTTACCAACAGAGCTCCTCAACCCGCTCTCCTTTTTCAGAAGTGTCTTGATTGAACCAGTGAAACACGGGGGAAATGCAATCCTTAAAAACACGCTGATGACCGGACGCTGGTGGCTCGGGACGATTGTACACTACGGTAGAAAGCACATGGCGTGGCGAGGGTCCACAGATCCTCTGGGAAACCCTCGCCTCGCTCTCCAGACTTAACGTGTAAGCTACATTTAACGATGCAAAAGGAGATTCCAGACGACCTTTGAACCCCCTGAGAAGCGCAGTCCAGAACAGCCTCTGGTCGGACAGTCGATCCAGCTGAGCTCTTAATCTCGTTGGCGGGGAAGAAGGCGGTGTGTTGTACATCAGAGGAGGTGAAATTAACAGATGATCCTAGAAAGCTGCTTTTCTCCACACAGCTGAGGTCACACCACACTGAACAATAAGAAATAACCCCCATTTTATCTTCTTATTGGACCCAGATCCCTCACTACCCAGCATTCCCTGCAGGGTGATAATTGGCCCTGTTACTCTCTGATATCAGCAGAGGAGAAAAACTCAGCTGAAGCACTTAGAGGAAACAAACCCTTGTTGAACTAAAACAGAGAAAAGTGAAACCCTGCAGCCACAGTAGAGGCCAACGTTGAGCTTTAAATGAAATGAAGCACAAACTTCAACGACACAAGTTTTACCGATATTTGAGTCTTATTCAAGCACGAGAGGAGCAGTGTTTTCCCACTGGTGATGGGATGTTCTTTGCAGACGATCTGTCCATACACTGCCCTGACTTAGCAGACACATCTGTTGGTGGATGTGTCTTGATTGAAGATCACAAAATTGGTGGACAAATGCCAAACGAATCAGGGGTCAGGGCTTTGAACCAGTTTTCAGAAACAAAAACTGTTAAGCCATTTTGCTAGGAACAAATACAAAAAAGCAGAAACGTTTCGAATTAGTAATGATCAGGAGCTGAACAGAACATTAAAAGCAATGGAAACCAGTTAATACTGCTATTTTTTTTTAACTGCTTGTCATGTTGGTCATGTTGGTCACATTCACTTCCTGTGTCACCCCCTCATGCCCTGGTAAACCCATGCTGGCCACCAGGCAGAGTATTTTACTGATAATATATTTTTAGAATCTCCATTTTCTGGTCAAAAGCCAACCAAGTTTGCCCAAAATGTAAACAAGAGGCAGAGGAAATTTCAGCCTTTTGCCGAATCTGTCATTTAATGCTGACTTATGCAGACAAGTACATTGAATTTAGAAAAGATAAGGTAGTTTGTTTGTAGGAATGAATTTGTACTCGCTTCTGGTTTGTAAATAAATCAGGAGATCTTCACTCAAGGTCAGTGGCAAATTTACCTTAATGTCATCCCCTGATAATGAACAGGCCTCATGAATAATAGTGTTTGTTGTATAAAAAAAACAGCCAATTTGAAAGTTTTAACTTCATACCTACCAACTATGGCTGACATGTAACAATATCAACCAGTTCAGGAACAAAATGTTTTGGTTCTAACCAGTTCAAGAATTTAGATTTTGGAGTGGATCCAAAAACTGGAAACTTTGGGGAAAAGTCTGGTTCCAAGCCCTGTCAGAGGTGTTATATTTAAAGACTGCAAAACCAATAGGTTTGATTACAGTTGCAAGAAAAAATCTCACTCCCTTTGTGTGTTACAACTGGTTAGAAAGACTGCGTGAAAATAAATTTAAGACATGCGTTAGAAGCAGAATCGTTCAGCATTTGTTTTTTAGCACAAATTTGTTCCCAGAACTCTTGTCCTTAAAAACCTTAGCAGGTTTGCAGCCAAGCAGACAGAAATGAGTCACTCTGCTTCTTGCATTAGATCCAAAGTCTGAAAGTGAGACAACCCTTTAGGGCAGTGAGGGGGTCTGGGTCTCAGCAGCACATAACAACAAACCCATCTGCATCCATCCCTGCTCAGAAATACATATCATAAGGGAAACCAGAGCTGTTTCAGTTTTTCGTTTTAACGTGTTTGAATGTGAATAATGTCATGGAGTCTGTCAGAAGAATGATATGCAGTGTTAAGGAATACTTACTTCTATCTCAATGTAACATAAGGAAATGCTCTCCCTGGGTTCTCTCTGCCTCGCTCTCCTGGTGAGAGATGTGGGGAGACATCTTGGTGTTTTCTTTTTGTTTTTTGTTCTTAAAGATGGAAAACCTTCACAGCCGAAGAATGTCCACATCCACCCCTGAAGCGTCAGGCTCCGCCCTCTGGTGCCTGACCGCCGTAGGGACTGTTATCTGTTCCTTTAGGAAACAGCTTCACGATGCTGAATTTCTCGTTTGTTTCTGTTGAATGTTGTACCGACGTAACTGTAATACTCTACTATCTAGCTCACTGCAGAGATGTTATATAAATGGTGTGTGCTTTGCATTCCAATTGGCAGCTCTGTGGAAAAAGGCGCTCCGTTATTGTCCTTGGGAACATCAACACATCCAAGAGGGGAAAAAAAATAAATAAAAAAAAAAGAGGAGCTGGAACTCTGTGAGCCGATCTGAGCTCCACTCAACACGTGTTTGATTTTGGACACAGAGGAAGAGAAGTCCACAAACACAGGACATGGACGACTGAGTCACCTCAGCAGATATCTTTGAAAACTTCTGTTCCTGTTTCATGTCCAACAACAGAGCTGCTCCCCCTCCTCCTCAGCCAGAAGGCCAATCAGCTGTCGTCAATCAATCAAACTCAATCAACTGACAGCTGGTTGGTTAACAGGTCAACCAATGAACTAGGGCTTGACTGATATGAGGCTTTGAAACACGATGTTCTGTTTGACCAGCTGATCAGCTCCATGTTTCAATTATCAGTACAGGAAAACTGGTGGATAAAACTGGGATAAAAGATGTCAGTGTATGCCATTAGAAATCAGGTTTCCCAGGATGCCTTTTTCCTCCGACCTTCATTTTAAGAACCTAAACCTATTTATTGATAATGAATAAGAGTACAAGGCTTTTACTGGAGCTAGCCACTATGGGGCGCTCTGAAGAGTTGGCTTCACTTAAATCACCTGTTGTTCCAACCATGGTTTTGTACCATTGAACCATAGGACTTGGGAAGAATGTGTTAAATATTTATTGTACCTTTGCCAGTCTGCGATTTTAAGAAGTGGAAGTAAAGCTGATGGAAAAATCACTTCCATAGCACCAATTTATGGTTTAAAAAGGGTTAAAAAGTGGTTTGTATTGACTAAAAGAAACAGAAAGTAACCTGTAAGATGAGATTCACCCCTTGAAAACTTGGACTGATCCATGTTTATTTCCCATCACTACATCATTTAGCTAAAAGAGCATTAAACTTCAGTATTATAGTGTTTTAATTGCACTGCTCATCCCAGTAGGAGCCAGTGCTGACCTTAAACTAAGTTCCAAGCACCGTAAATAGAGAAAGAAGATGAATGTTCATGGCAAATAGTGGCTGTTTTCTAAGCTACCTACTGCAGATGACTTGTTATTGCAGTAGATGAGCTGTCTATTCTCTCTGTGTCATTGTGAAACGCTTGTTTTTGGTTTCAGAAAGCAAAAGTATGGCTGATATATATTTATATATACACACACACTCACATCATAAACCATATTATTGAGAATTTTACATAAATCAATCAGTAGTGAACTTTCACGAACAAAACATGATGAATCTGGGCAAAGGAAGAATATTTATTGTATTTCAGCAAGGAGTTCTTACTAGTAATTGAACAATGTTTCATGTTTTTGATCCTTTCGTTATTTTCAATGATTCAATTTTAATATAATTTAGAAAAGCATCACATTCAGGGAGAGATTTCAGAGTCCTTTTTAATAAATAAAAAAACCATAACGCATAAAAAAGTATTCATCATATTCAATATTTAATTGCTTGAACAGTTATATCACTGATTGAACTGAAGTGTATTAATTTTTCTTTTGAAAATAGATATTTCCAGGGTTAAAAAAGCAAATCAAAACATGCCTTTGTTTCTGACATCCATCCACTTGGACAGTAATGACTTATGAAACACATTTTCTCAAAATCTGCCGTTTGAAGACTTTGGGCCCATGTTGTTCAAATGTAATGCTTATTTTTAACCCTTAAATTATTCAGGAGGATATTTACACACTGTTCTGACCACTGTGCCCAAGATGGTGGCGTCATTGTCACATGGTTTCAAAACTTTGGCTGTTTGCAGAGGTTTTTAATGAACAGATAGTCAGCTGACTTAACTTAATTAGAACTGTAAATTTCTGCAGCCTTTTGCCATTTTATCACAAACATTTATCTGACTTTAAGCTTGGAGGCTGACTCAGTTGTTTTTTTACCTGCAAGATGTCAACACTGTTATCCTACATGCTACAAACAACATAAAATTGTCAGATGCAACAGGTTAAAAAGCAAAAACAAAAACAAAAAATAATAATAAAGCCTCAAGACAAGCCCTGCATATCAGTCCAACCCTAGTGAAAGGAGCCAGAAAACATGACTGTGAACCTCAGAATCAATCATCACCAGCAGCTCTGTTGTCGTCCGTCCTGAAGGTGTTCTTGATAAAAATCACAAACTGTCCACAGTCGCCTTTTTTCCATCAGTAACCATCAGAAACTCCACCACCAATCACACGCAGTGTTGTATAGTCGTGTTAATATGAGACATGAGGGTGGAAGGAGCGGGGATACTGAGGATTTTTCCCCATCAGCCCCTGCTTCCGGCCCGTACGGTGAATTGGACCTCAGGAGCAGCTCCGAGGTCAGAGCTTTGATCTGTTTCAGCTCTCCATTTTAAATATTGTCTTTGTTTGTACATTAACATATGCTTTTTATGTTCATATACTGTTTAACTTTACCATGAACTGTCCTGGCAAAGTAATAAAATATATTTATTTTAAAACATCTGTGTTTTCATTCAGGAGAATAAGATCTAAACCTGTTAATAAACTCTGATGTTGTGAACCAGCAGGTTGGAAAGGGTGCAAGGATGTTTTACTCAAGTACAAGTATAGTTACTTTGATGAAATTTTGCTTAAGTAGAAGTACTAGTCAGCAAATCTGGTCAAGTAAAAATGGAAATAGTTTTTTTTTTTTTAGTCTCTAAAGGACTTTCTTAGGGATTTTGAAAAAGTCTCATGGATATATGCCTGATCATAATCCACAACTTGAAATTAGATTATCAGCACTGAAATAGGTTACTACCAAATATTAATTCCCAGCTTTCCTATCAGGCTGCACTCGACATCTCTTTGACAACGCCATGCTGGCTGACCAAGTTTAGCAGTGTGAAGCGAGATCTGTGTTTACTGAAAACGTTGAAATTTTTTTGGATTTATTTAGTAGCTATAGTGGAAAAAGGAGCCGGACTGTGACAGGAAAGAGAGAGAAGAGCAGAGGAACGCTAAACGGGAGAGTGATAGAGCACAGGCTAAATGCTACAACACGGGTTGGTAAGAACAAATGTTGGAGGCCAGAAATAAATGAAATGTAATTCTAACAGATGTTAATGTTAAGCAAATTGGGATTTCTGTATGGATGTCATTTTATTGGAAGAACGAGCTGTATTTTCCCAACTAAATACATGTATTTTCAACAACTATGTGAATCACTGATTTAAAAAGTACTTAGAAAAGAGCACAAAAGCTCCTCAATTAAAGTAAGTTGGAGAAAGCATGACTGGTTTCTTCAAGCTCTGGTGTGAAGTTTATGTGCAGTAATCACAGCTGTTTGTCCTGTATCTAAATTTTAAAGGTGAATCTTAAGGGTTTGGATTCTGTCTGCTTGAAGGATGCTGTGAGTAGAAAAAGGCTTTAAACAGACAATGTCATTCATAAAGAAGGAGGCTTGAAACAAATGGACATTTCATTGTTTACTTCAACTTCATGTTCAAAAAGTTACATATTATTTTAACAATTAAAATGTGCTAAAGCACAGCGTTCTAAACTTCTAAAAGCCGCTTTCGGACAAATACGGGACATTTCAATGAGCATTAAAAAAGAAACCTGTATATGTATAATAAAAAGTGTAAAACACCTACACATTAGAAATCATTGAACGTCACCATTAATGAAAATAAAATGAAACAGGAAATGTACAAAAGTCTGTGGGAACACAGAGGGAGTAGGAGGAGGAGTGTGTTTGAAGGTGATCAAAGGTTGATTTAATCGAACATGTCGTCGTCTTCGTCGTTGTCTGAATCCACAAAGTATTTCACCTCCTTCTTGGCTCGGCCGCGGGACGCGTTCATCGAGCCCATCAGGCTCAGGCTGTTGCTGTCGTCGTCATCGTCGTCGGATGGAGCTTTCTGAGGTTTCTGAGCAGGTAAACAAAGAAATATGACATATATAGCTTCAGGTTTGTATGAAACCATCTTTTGCTGTCTGGGTCTGCATAAGACAGACTTTTACAGCATTTGTTTAAGTACTGTGAGATTTTACTGGGTTTATGAAGCAATACTGCACATCAGGAGGAAATAAATACTGATAGTCTCTGTCATGTTAAGATTTCCAAGATGGGGGCAAAGGCTGCCCGTAAGCATTTCACATGAACTTAATTCCTGCATTATTTGATTTTAATAACTGTCACAGAGTAATCACTGCCTCAAAACTCTGAGCTGACAAAATGTTTGACTTTTTCAATAATATTTCAGAACTGCTACATTGCAGGATGTTGGACGAGCAGCAGCAAAGTCCTGTTAAACTTCTCCCCCATCACTACATGTCTGATTTTTCATGAGTCATTAACACGTCAAACATTAACACCTTCACTGATAAACATGTTTAGACTCACTTTGCTGACTGGTTTTGGGGTTTTCTTCATTGGACTGTAATCTTCCTCGGAGTCAGAGCCCTTCCTCTTCCTCCCCCGACCTTTACCTGCACAAAGGAGAACCAAAGTGACTAAAACATTCACATTCATTCCAGAAATTCAACCTGAATTATTTAGATCCAATAAAACAGAAAGTAGAGAAATCATGCTGGACCTTTGAGGGCTGGTGTTGGTTTCTTAGACCCGGTGTCAGAGTCTGAGTCCCAGATGGATTTGTCTGGTTTCTTTGCTTTGGGTGCTGGTGTTTTCTTGGGCTTAGGTGCTGCTTCAGACGGTGTCTTCACTGTAAGAGAACACAGAACAGAAAAATAAAGACTATTGCTGCTAAAACACTAAAACGCAACCAATAACCTTCCTGCATTCAAAGCTTCCCTCAACTCTTAAGATTCATAAACCATTGATCTCTTTTTAAAACTTCTCTCCACACCCGAACAGTCAGGTGCTGTTGTTGTTCCTGCATCAGCGCTCCCTCTGGTGAACAGTCTGAGTCATTACCTTTCTTTGCTGGCGATAAGCTGAAAGAGCTGTAAGTGGTGAAGATGCCGCGGTCTTCTTCGCTTTCTGACTTGGAGCCATCTGTAAGAGACAAGCATAGAAAGGTTTAGGAGCTGCTCTCTCTGTCCGTGTGGACGTTTCTGATTGTTCACAGTTTGTTTAAGATATCAGCCATCTTTGCTTTGAGTTCAATTCTGCAGACTTAATATGAATATCACCTTACAAATACTGCCTTCATAATCTGCCTGCTGTGGGTGCTTTACTGACTTCTACACTACATCTTAAGCCCTACTCTGCAGGAAGTGGTTTTTCAAGAGATGCATACGTGATATGATTTGATCTTTAAGGGAACAGTTTGGTTTTCTATCTTTCATCATAAACTATAATTAAAAGATTTATTTTTGTAGGTTTCTGAGTTGGCACAGCTCCACTGAGTGAGATTTTAAGGCCACACTGTAACAACTGTGTTGTGAACTGTGCTGGTTTTATGCTTTAGTTTCAAAGGTCTCACCTTTTTAGGTCCTATCCTAAGCATTAATGCAGCACTACAACTACTTTTTATGTATACTTAAAGTCAGGCTGGACTATCAATGGAGTTGAAAAAAATAGTATTAAATGCAAAGAGGGGACATACTTTTCAGAGGCCTGAAATTTCTGTTTAAAATATTCTTATCTTACTTGGTTTTATGTAAAATTCTAATTTTCTGAGACACTGAATTTTGAATTTTCATGATCTGTAAGCCATAATCATTACAATTCAGAAAATAAAGGCCTAAAATTATTTGCATGAAAATGTCCATTTGAATCAAAATAGCTTTTTAAAGTTATTTATTTCTGTTTTATTCATCAAATTTTTAGCTCTTTCTAATAAAAAGTGATAACAAGATGGGAAACGTAAAAATAATCACACAAAACTCGCATTTGCAATTTAGAGAAAAAAACTCCCACCTTCCAGACTAAAAATGTCAAAATGCCTGTAATTAGAAAACTGACTCATGAAGTGTAGGGATTACACTTCTGTTGTTTTTTATCTATAGTATAGAAACACGGTTAATACCATATCACAGGTGTCCTTTACTTCTATTACAGTCGCGATATGTACTCCTCATGTGTAAAGTGTACAGACAGAGGCAGAGGGGTGAGGCCCCTGTTCTGCCTTCAGAGGTAGTAACAGAGACGTGGGGCTTAAGAGGATGGCAACATGTAGCAGTGGGGTGTTTTTACATGTGCAAGTATGTAACTCTGCAACCCACTGTGAAAACTGTGAAGTACACTGAGTACCAAAGAGGGCACAGTTCTGTTACAGGACTGTGATATTTAGGAGGCTAGTCATTAGCTGGTATAATTGGTACATGTATTTGATATTAACAAGTGTATGAATTTATTTTTAGATGTGTGTACATGTATGTGTATTTAGGTTATGGTATAGCTATGTGTTGATATGGAAGTATCAAAACTTGTGCAATGTTTATGGAACTACTGGGGAAAACATCAGATAAATAATTGATCACATAAAAAAGGAACAGTATGCATGAAGCTGATGTAACATTAAGGCCAACGCAAACTTTTCCTTATGTGAATTAAAGTATTACTTGTCTCAGCTCGTTTCATGGAAAAATAAACTACCTTAAATGCCACAGAGGACCCATTAAAGCTGAAACTGACCAGGGAGTGGATCGGATACAGAGAAAGGGTTGCATCTTCATTCTTTAAATATATAATGTGAATAATACTTGTGTTCCCTCGCTGACCCAGTATCTTCACAAAGAGATGTATTAGATCATTTCAGTGACTTAAAAAAAAAATTGGCCATAAAATTTTAAGAACATTTAGCAACAGTAAATATGATTACTTTTAAGGTTTTCATTTTCTTTTATCCTTTTCTAAAAAAAAAGAAAAAAAAAAAAGGCCCAATAGTCAGATCCTCAAGTTTCCAATGGTACCTGAATGTATCACATCAAGTGATGTTAGCTGCTGTCAGAAAGCCCTGAATGATGGACATACTCTCTGTAACAAAGCTTCAGAAACACTTTGAATTTTGCTTCCTGTGGTTTTGTCTTGCAGGCGTAAAATTTCTGCTCAGCACCCCGTCTCATTATTGACAGAAACCGCTCTCTGCTTTGACTGGATGCCTCTGACATGTAGGGTGTAAACTGTGTAAATATTTGAAACAGTAGTGAGAGCAAATACTTCATAAAGACTAAATAGCTTTTAATGATGCAATATTTATAGAAATTTGATGACGTTATAATTCCCAGGATAAATGAGACCACACTGAGTTAAAATTATACTTAACATCGAATTTGTAGTTAATTTGAATGTAGCACCACCACTAACATTTTTCCTGTGATCCTTAGGCTTACCTGGGGTGCTGGTGTTGTATACACTAATTTATATATTTTGAAAAGGATAACATCAGGGGAAATCAATTTCCCTTTTCCTTTTTTTTCTAATGTTTGATAGCTTTAAGACATAATTGACTTACATCAGGTTATAGCCATAGTTTTCCTGTATCTATAGAGGTGCACAGTTTTACTTAGAAGAGAAAAGTGAGCTCACAGAAGGTAACGGTGTGACAGAAGCAAAAAAACAAAACAAAGAAACTGCTTGGTATTCAGAGGGTTAAAGATTATGTTAAAAACAAATACAAAAATCTGGCATTTAAAGACAACTACAAATAAAATGGTGAAAAAGTGAAGTAAGACATGGTCTAACTGAGGCCTACATGGTTTGATACTCACCGCTGTCATTGCTCTTTTCAGAGAAGGCTGACTTGGACGAGAAGATGCTGGTTGTCTCGCTCTTTTTAGCTACAGCTGTAGACCTTCAGAGAAGCAGAAACAACTTATGTTCATGTTTTCTTCTCTCTTTCTTTTTGGGCGTATTTGCCTTTATTTGAATGCAGACAGATGAGAGGTGACACAAAATGAGAAGGAGACAAAGGACGAGCATGCAACAGGACACGGTGGTTACACTGTTAGCATGTCAGACACAGAGCACACAAAGACACAAAGAGGATAGTAAGTATGTTAGTGAGAGGGGCTTTAATCCACTCTCTGAAATGACCCCTTAGACAAACACAGACGTAGTGTAACATGTTGAACTCAATCCTGATGAGGGCTGAACGATATTACTGGGAATGTAATCGCGAAATATATAACAGGAGAAGAAAAGTAACTCCAGATTTTTTCAGGGTTCAACCACAAGAGAAGTCACAATATCCAGATCAAAATTGGCAGAGTAGAGCGACACCTCTGTCCATCACCTACATGTATCCAGACCTGACGCTGCTGCTGTCACAACTCATGTTGGCTGGATGCTTAAGGCAGTTGTTAGATTACATGTAGCACTTTTAAGTGTATTTCATCATTTTTAACATAATCTTGTCCTAATTGTGATCAGTTGGTTGGCATGTGGTTGGCAGGTGCTGCATGGTCAGATCAAAAGATCAGGTAAGGACATTTAATGACTGAATTATACCATTAAACTAAGTGTGGTGATTTTGAATGAGTAGTGGTAGGGTTTTACTGATACCAATGCCCCTATTGATTCCACTTATCAATCTAATTCTTTGACTATTCCCTTGTCAATTCCTCCTGTAAATTTTCTGTGCACAAATTGTAGATGTAATTAAATAGAAGTGAAGATCCTTACATCTGGTCACAGAATGTCAATTAAAAAAAACAAGTAAAAACTGCATATCACGTGACCTCTGTGTATTGTTTTGTTACGTTTTATTGACTAAAGTAGTAAAGTAAAGTTTTTTTTGATCTTCCTGCTGGAATATATTTGCCTATAAGTAATTTGGCATTTAGAGTTTTCAGTATTGTTCACAAAGAGTAATTGTGATTAGTTTCTATGATGAAAGTTGAAAATCTATATTAAAACCGAAATTATATCAATGTATGCTGACCACTAGCATGTCAATGTCATTCCCCATATATATTACCATCAAGCTAGCACTGTTTTCTATATTGTCTGTGGTACATTGAGAGATGTATAATATGTTCAATATATTGAATATGAATCTCTTGTGAGAGAGTCATGTAAATTGTGTGTTGAGTTTTACAGCATCTTAAGTAAAACTTCAAGCAGAAAATCCTGAATCAGAGTTTTCTTGAGAGACTGTCATTTATTTGCAGAGCTAAGCTAGCTGGGGCAGAATAGTTAACGTTAAGGTTCAGCTGCTCGAGCGCAATGTAAAGAATCATCAAGGGCATTGTTAGGCAAAAAGGTTAATGATTCTCTGGACTGAATAATTTCTTATAGATTAGCAACAGGAACCGGTTGTCAATACCCATCCCTAGTGGTGATGGTTGGAACTGAAGTTTGTTTTTTTTAGCAAAAAAGAAGACTATATGTGGAATAATTAGAAAGTGTATATGTTAATGTTAACCAGATTTATGTAAATAAAAAGAGGATATGTCTGGTTTGATTTCCTACATTTTCTTCATGCAGATGATTAAATCTGAGGAGATATGATGAAGTTGTTGTTTTAACATTGAGCAGCCCTTCGTCTGACTTGTGTTTGAATCTTACGTGGTTGTTTTTTTCGAAGATACAAAGGAAACTTCGTCGTCATCGTCATCATCGTTGTGGTCATTGTAGCGCTCTTTCGTCCCCGATGATGAGAAGTCGTCTTTGCTCGACCTCACGGCGGAGAAGACCACATCGTCGTCACCGTTCTCCTCTTCGTCTGCCTCCGCCTCTTCCTCCTCCTCCTCCTCAGAGAAGTCAAACGTGTATTTCGGTTTGGAAGCTGACAGAGAGGAGCAGAGTCTGTGTCAAACCGCATTATTCTGATCGCTGTGGATTCTCTTGTATAATCATTATGAGTGTTGCGGCTGGGTTGCATCAGCCCGCGCCCTCAGACGCCTGAAGCCGACAGAATAACCAGACTGAGGAAACGCAGACACAGTTCGCAAGTTATTTTTGGCCCCGGGCTGCTTCAAGTAGATTGAAATGAAATGCTACCAGTCAGTGTGTAACCAGCTGCCTGATGCTGACGGAGCCGCTTATCAAAGAATTTGTTCTCATAGAATAGGAGAGAAAAGCTGAAAGATGCATAAAGGCTGCTGCAACGCTTTAACACGCTAAAACAAGGACATTACAATCTCAAAGGACTTGTTGATTAAAACTCTTTCATTTAGTCAAATCTTTGTAGGCGGTTCTTGATTTAGCTCAGTCAATGAATGCAGGCCCACTCTGTACAGGATGAGAGCTTCTTTTGCTAAAGCCTTTCTTCATACAAAAATCAAATACTACACTCATAGCGGGGAGCCTTAAAGAGACAACAGCTAAAATGAAAGCTTAAGACAGAGGCTAAAATAAGGGTTTTCTAAAACAGCAGAGTGAGATAAATCAGGATTTTTTTTCTTACAGTAAATGTAAAGCTATTATGGGGGATACCAGAGGGGAAGAATAAAGACTGAAAAGCACAATACCCCCTCTTTAACTGACTGCATCAATGCCATTCCAAATTAGATTAATCAATTTTAAAATATAATTCATTTCTCATATTGATATAATAATAATTTTGTATTCAAATGAATTTTTCAAGGCTTTTTTAACTCTCTGCCCAACAAATCAAAGTGACTGTGAGACAAAGTGACTGTGCACTGAGCCTGACTGACAACAGCTATAGCTCCACTAGTATGATGATACATGTCCACAAGGACACTCATGAAGTGTGGACAACTGTGGTGCAACACACCTCTATCTACTCACTTATACAGTTTGATCACAAAAATATGAGAGACTTTTAAAAGAGAGCAGATTGTAAAGTTTGAGTTATACCTTGTCAATAGTGTGTCAGATTGGGTCAAATAAAATGAAATGTAAATCTGTCATGGTGATCACAAAAATTACCAACTTGATCATACACTTTTCTTGTTTGTGGCGGCCAACTGATGATGAAAAATTTTCAAATGACCCTTTGTGATTTGGATTTATGTGTGTCCCACTTTACCTGATGCCCTCTGGGACTGTTTCTCTCTGGGAATGATCAGTTCATTGTTCTCCAGGTCACTTTCTGAGTCGAGTTCATCTTCAGACCAAGGATTTCTCTTCTTCACCTTCTTTCCAGTCGAACCTTTAGGTGCTGGAGTTTTTCTGACTCTGGGAGCTCCTGCAACACAGTAAACAAGATTACCAGACTGTTTGTTGACTGTCGGTTTTCTCACTAAACTCTGAGGAGCTCAGGGTTGTTCAATAATGGATTACGGTCTCCTCACTGCACAGCAAAGCAAAGCATCAAAGAGGCCTGCGGATATAAAAGCTTCCAAATCAGTCCAACACAGTTTCCTCGCACAGAGACTGCTGTGTCATTTCTGGTCAGTGATTGTTGACAAATGTCTGTCTGGCTGATAAATCATTTATCCTCTCATATAAAAAAGTCTTTATCAGACTTCAAACTCACATCTGAAAAAGTTTTCAACAGGAAAACATCTGATACTTTCTGTTTATGGTTTTAAATGAGGGTCTGAGTATGTTAAGCCTGAGTCCTTTTTAACGAACAGTGCTTTTGGTTGGCTGACAGACAGGCGCTAAAACCTTAGAGTAGCCAAGGTAGATGCTTTTAGCTTTTATACAGACACAGGTTTGAACTTTGTCCCTGCTCAATATTTTTCACTTTCTTCAGCAAAGTCAACAACATGTAGTTTCTGTGCAGCCTTGTGCAATTAACTAGTGGTGGTGTAAGACAGATGACGCTGTGGTTTCTTCAGAGACATGGTCAGAGTTTGCTCCACTGTTTAGTGCTGAAGTAGTGATTGAAAAAGATGAAGTGTTTTAAGGTTTCAAGCTGAGGGACTGAAAATGTAAATGAGGCTTAAATCACACAGCATGGCTCCAACTTTGGACTATGAAGTCAAATGTCAGTTGATGCTTGAAAGAGAGACATCAGACGTGTCGTCTCTTCAAAAGCTGCCTCATTACTGACCCACTTCTATGATAAGCAAGGTCCTTTACAGGCAGTTGTTTTCTTTGAAGCATTGAGGGTGAAAAGCTGACAAATTGAAGAAGTTTAAGGGCGTTTAAGTTTAAGGATAATGTTGCATTGGCAGCCCACTCCATTGCTGCAGGCAGGAGTAATCCACTGAAACAGCTTCAAAGTCTTCTGTTCAAATCAGTGGTTTGGATTCCTAATGTGAGTAGAGCCCACCCAAAAAAGCTGATATGATCCAAAAATCACCACTTTTTAATATCAACAAACAAAATAATTTCTTGAACCACTTCTTGTTTCAAAAAACCGACCATTCTTAGAGGATTCACTTTAATACTAACCAGGCTCTTTCTTCTCCTTCTTGACTCGGGGGGCTTTTGGCTTGGCCACAGAGTTCTCAGCTGTTCCTCCTTCAGCGCCCAAACCATCATCATCAAACTCCAACTTCACTGAGAGGTCTGTGTCACTCTGAGACAGAAACATCACTTTCAACAACCCAGAGTTTTAAGACATCCATGCTCTTGTTTAGTATCACAGACACAGTCCTTACCTTCTTCTTTTTCGTCAGCTTCTTGGCTGCGTCAGATTTGATCGGCTGAGTCGGAGGCTCAACCCTGCGCCCGAACGGTGAGGGCATCGTCTCCTCCAGGTTCATCTTCTTTGCTTTAGGTTTGCCAACTTTTCCCTTTACTAGCTTGATGGCCTTTCCAGAACTCTTCTCCTCTCGCTCTGCGGCCTCAAGTTTCTATCAACACGGACAAATTACATTACTCCACAAGTCAAAAAGACAGACCATCTCCAAAGAATTAGCTGCATCACTGCAATACGTTTGGCTTCTTTTGGCACAGGGACACTTTATTAACTTATAGTAAGCCGTAAGAAAAAGTAAGATTTTGTTTCAGCCCAAAAAAATAAAAAACACTGAAGGTTGAAGGGAGATTAAGTTTTGCATCATACAATAGTGTACAGTGGGATGATGCTCCTTCATCCTTTTACAGCTCACCTGTCTGTTATTTTCCCTTTTCTTCTTGTGTTAATACTATAAGTGCATCTGTTTACAGGTAGCACTGGCAAGAAGTCTAATAAAGTAATCTCAGATACTCCTTTTTTGAGACTTCTAACCTCATGTCTGGAAAGGAGAATTTCCTGCTGTGAGTGGCACAGAGCACTGTAGGTGAACATGAAACTTTCTAGGTATTTTCAGGGGCCTGAAAGGGGCATCACTGGCTCTCTCCTGACTTCAGTTTGACTTCAAAGTACTTACAAATGTGCTACTAAGTTAGCTCTGAGAACGCTTGCAGAGGGATTTCCTCTCTTTTTGCCTTGTAGCAGTTTATTTTTTTATGTTTAACTTTTGAAAAACTCTTTGACTTTTTATCAGGAGCATCGATCCAATGTACTTACTAAAACATCACAATCTTTAAGAGATAATCCATGGGTTCAGTTTGAGTATAAACAGAAAAAGCAGGAAAATTGTTTGGTTAAAATGAGAGAAAAGAGCAGAGCATATCAGATGTAGATGACATTGCTGATGGAGTAACAGCTGTCAAAAAGCTGTTTTTTAAATGAGATGACTGATAAACTGAGCCAAGGCTGATGAATCCTTTTAACAGTAAATAAAGAAACAGGGAAAAGCTTACATCCAGCTCCTCAATGAACACAGCCAGATCTTCCTTCCATAGATCCTCTGATTTTTTTTTCTGGAGGTCCTGTAGCTCTCCTTTCTGCAAAAACATACTTTCACTTAATAAACTCACATCAACTCAAAATTCCCTACAACAAATCAGAAATGTTGTCCTGGGTCAAAGTCAGTTAAGGGGGGAGTTGGAATTTAGTGATTCAGAAACCCTACTGCTTTATTCATTATCTACCCTCCACTGAGATCAACAACTTCTTTTAGCTTTACGTCTCCAAAGTTTACCTTGCAAGTCCAGAAATGTGTCTTATTATTAGATATCGAAGACAAAAATTATGCCTGGTTTGTGTAAGAGTAAAACAAATTTGTAGATGAGGCAAGAAAAAATGAGCCTGTTAAGTTTCTTGTGTTCAGACATTATTGATATTTCAAGTTGACATGTAAGAGCTTTTGATCATTTATATTAGCGGCAAAAATTTTGAAGGCTGGGTGTTTGACAACAATCGTTATGTACTCAGGGAGTGTTTGTGTATTTGTTGTTTAATACACAAAATCCTCCTGAACTCATCAACCTCACTAACATGTGAATAGTGCTGTGAAACAAAGCTTCGCTCTGATTGGACAAACCTTCAGGTCCCTCTGTTTGAGAAGCTCGTCCACTTTCTCTTTGGTCAGACACCACAGAGGCATGTTGAGGATGTAGTTAAAGTTTGGCCCTGACGAGGAGCCAGAGTCCACTGAGCTGTCGCTGTCGTTTCCATCGTCTGCGTCCTCCTCAAGAGCCTGTTGTAGATAGATAAAAAGTAAACTTCATTTGAGAACAGAAACTGGCTGAGGTTTCTCTTCCTGCAGTGATAAATGTGTATTTAGTGATTTTTTTTGGTGTGTAGTGCAGAAAAACAGCTCCCTCTTGTGTTCTGAGGGAGTTAAAGCAACTAGAATGCTTCTTTTATTCATTATTCGTTGTAACAGCACCTTTTCTTGAGCCTTGGACCAGGCAGCCACTGGATCAGACTCATAACCCTTCTGGACCAGCATGCGGATCAGCTCACGCTTAGATTTGTTCTCTATAAGCACAGAGACAAATGGTTAACAAGGACAAAGACCCACTCAGTGAATCACAGAAGTTTAAGACTTGTTGTACTGACCGATTGTAATTTTCCCTTCGATCTTCTCCAGGACAAAGCGAGCCTGGTTGGACAGTTTGGAGGCCTCAGCTCCCAGGCTGCCCAGCATCCAGTCCTTCCTCAGTTTGTAGTATTGCAGGCGCAGATCGAAGAACTCCCTCAGGATGTCCTGGACTGAGTCGTACCTCTTCAGACAACCCATGTGGTCAAACAGCACCTGAGGAGGATGAGGACAAAGTTTGTTAGAGACAATTCTCCTATATCTCATAGTTCCTTTACTTCTTTCCTAGCAACTCAATTCGACATCTAGATGACAAATAAAAAAAGATCTGAGGTTTTCTCTGCTCGGCTCTTCTTTTTGCCATTCACAGGCTCAGACAGCTATTGAAGGTGTCTGATAAAAGCACAGAGAGATCTAATACCATACCACAGAAGAATACAACCGTTTTTTAATAACAGTGTTTAGCATTTTTAGCACGTTGCCTAATCTTTCATATATATATTTTTTTACAGGCTTTTGATTCCCTTAATTTTTGAACTTCAGATCAAATTTTTTAACTTAAAATGTCCACATTTCAAGCAGCTTGTTTTGTTTGAAATCCTAAAAAAGGTTTGAGACCCTTGAACTCAAATCTAAGACCTCATAAGTGAAAGTAAAACTTATTACGGGCTGAAATGATAAAAATCTCACATAAGAATTTTGATGACACTGTATGAGTAAACATATGCTGCCCCAGATTCCAATATCAACAAGTGTAAATTTTAAAGAAACAAGAGCAGTTGATCTACTGCCCCCTAATACCAACTTCTTTGTCTTTATTTGAGACTCAAAATGTCTCCAATAATTACTTTGATATGTGACTATCTGACAAAAAAACACTACACAAAAAGCAGGCTGATCAAGTCAGCTGCAGACCAGAAAGTCACACAGTTTGAAAATTAGAAATGTCTGTTTTCAAAGGAATCTGGTGGCTTTGAGAGGGAACTATCCAGCTTTTCTGAATAAAAACATTAAGCTTTGAAACATAAAGGTCTTTCCCCAAAAGTCACAGACAGATCCCTCCTTGAAAGATCATCTGAACTTTTGGGAATGGATTTGAAGATGTCAGGCAGAAAACAGACTCCAGTATCCCTGCTTCACTGTAGGTTGTACTCATTGTTTACCATGGAGTTGCAGGTCAGACTGGACTGAAGCTTGAAGACTCTGTGGAGACCAGTAGCTTCAGCTTGGGCCAGTTTCTCCTCACTCATGCGAACCACAAACTTGACGGTGGTGTCCGTGTGATACTCCTTATAGTCAGAGATCAGAGCTGGTGTTTTGTCTGTGCCCTGCAACATGGGCTCCAGTACAGACTCTTTGTAGGCCTGAACACAGAAGAGGAAAACATGACAAATTTCATAAATTTGATGATCACATGGTATTGTTTCCTGAGAGAACAGAGGACTTTGATCTTTACCTGAGTCCATGTCCGAACAGGAAGCTCGGTGATCTCAATGGTGTTCCTGTCAATGACTGACACCTCTCCACTGACCAGGTACTGGTTCTGACCCAGCTCGTGGATAACTCCGTTGAAGTTTTTGTAGCTAGGAAGCTGTAAAGAGACAACACAGAGAGTCAAACTGTGAGATCAAGCAAAGAAACCACAGCAACAAAAGTATGAAAAGCTGTTTGTCTGCAGTTGTTAAGTTCTAGAAAAGTTAGATCTATAAGCTTAACAGGCTTCCAGTAAAGGGACAGAGGAGCAAATTACTCTGGTTTTATCCATCAGTTTTTATACACAGATAATCTGACGTGTTTTGGTCTCTGACTTTTTACCATTGGCAGAGGCTCCTGGTGGTTGAGCAGACGGTTGATATTGTTGACGATCTCTCGTGGGTCGTAGTTGGGGATCTTACACGCCCAGCCTGTCCCGATACCCTCAGCTCCGTTCACCAGCACCATGGGAATAATGGGAATATACCACTCAGGCTCCACCTTCTGGTTGTCGTCATACAGGAACTTCAGCAGGTTTGAATCCATGGCTGGGAACAGCAGCTTTGCAAGAGGACTGTGAGAAATGAGACCAATATTACAAACTTACGTATTCAAATTAATCCTCATGTCTCTATGGAAGTGGCCTTAGGAGGCTGCTTTGTTTCTGACATGACAGCTTCTGTTTTTCCTCAGCAGTGTGTTACCTGAGCATGGTGAAGATGTAACGAGGGCTGGCAGCATCTTTGCCACCATTGATTCGGGTACCAAACTGACCCAGCGGCTGCAGGATGTTCACGTTGTTGCTGCCCACAAAGTTCTGGGCCAAATTCACAATGGTCATCATGAGAGCTTGCTGTAGGGAGAAAGCAGAAAACCAGTCAGATTTGGATGAACAGAATTGACAAACAAAGACTGACTTTAAATAAAGACGATGTTTCTCATGTTACTCAAGCTAGCCTGATCAATTTTCAATCCTGCTGCTGTTGCCACAACAACCTGTGATCAAAAATATTAATGATAGTTAAAAATTAAAGTTCGCTTTTACCTCTCCATGATGGTACGCTGACATCTCTGCCACTGAGCCAGCTAGCTGTGCTACTTTCACTTCCCGCTTGTCGTTTCTCTTCATGCAGGTGAACAACACCTTCCTCTGTCCTGGCTTCAAACCTGGAAACAACAAACACAACATCTGTGATGGAAAATGTCTTATAAATGTCAAACTGTTCCAATTATTTTGACATTTAGTCTTTCAGCTTTCAGATCCTACCACATCATTGCAAATGTAAAACCCAAACAGTTTTTTTAAGTGTGTTTTGATCAATTATTAACAACCTGCTCCTGAAATCAAAGGAACAACACATTAACAGAAAGTCTGTCGGAGGATGTGTGGTCTGCTGAGTCAGAATCAAATTCAGAGCTGTCTGATGGTAAAGTTTATCAGAGACTGTCTTGAGCTGATCTGAGTTTTTATTTCATTTCACTGATTTTTATTTCAATAAGATGTTTCAAGTTCCTAATATTTCCATGTTTCATTTCCTTTTTTTTTTAACATAATGCATAAACTTGTGTTTTAAGTTTGTTTCTCTAGTAAAGCTACTTGTTATGTAATGCTTACAAAGTGCTCTTTGAATAAAAGTATATTTTTATTGTACAAACCGTCAACCAGGGAGGGGATGGATCTCTCGTTGTCAGAGTTGGAGAACAGAATCAGCTCTTTGTTGATGAAATCATTGTAGGAGAGGTGTCGGGCCTGATTCCCATACAGGTATTGCTGAAAACGAATTTGAAAGCACATTCTGAAATCACTGCACACACAAACACATTTAAACCGTCTTTCTCAACACATCATTGACCAAAATCACAAACCTCCGGCAAACCGTGCATCCTCCTCTGGCGTCTGTCCTCCATGAAGTTGGTCAACCACTCCTTTCTGTCGTCTGCCTTCTTCTTGCTGAAGGCCTGATGTAGAAAAACCACAGACACATGAGGTGAAAAAAGAACCAAGAAACACCTTTTCATATCTATAGGTTTTATACTTAGAGACTTCTGGAGTTAGATAACTGGCAACTTTCAAAGTTAGCCAATAAAGTATTCATCACACAGATTTCACCTTGAAGGGCTACATTAAAAGTGAGTCAGTAAAGAATTAATATATCTGCTCCCTCCTGCAAAGACTACACAACATATTTCAAAAGTGCAACGACAATTTATAAACAAAAAGTGATCAGCTGAAAGTGAGGAACTCTCCTGTCAGTGTACAGTAGCGATGCAGGCTGTGAATGGGATGTAAAATAAATTAAGTGGTTTGTCTTCTGATGGTTTTTTTTTTCAGGTCCTCTTTAATCCTGTGAGATCATTTGACAGTGCATTATCTTCAAGGACTATTTCTCACCAGAGTAATGGCAGCGTCGTCCTCTGCTCCGCTGTATCTGAACGAGATTCGATGTCTCTCCATTTCAGCAAAGTATTCCTTTGCTTCTTTGCTTGTACTTGTTCCCAAACCTAGAACAGAAATATTACAACTCCCATCAAACTCATTAGCAAACCATTAACTCCAAGAACCCACGAGTCTAAACGGTTCTTCATCTATGGAAGTGATTTCATGAAATACTTGATTTGCAAACCTTTGTAGTACTTTACATGCCAGGTTTTGTAATTTTCTGTTTGTTTCTTCCACTCATCAAACTCTGGAATGCTGTAGAAGGCCAGCTCCTGCTTGTTCTTGTTCACCTGCAGAGAAAGGTTCACATCTGAGAGTTTGTTGTTGTTCAATACGATGACTTCTAATTGCACTTAAACAGATATGTCAGTCCGAAGAGGAATTTGAGCTTCAATGACTAAAAAAAATAACTTCACCACAGAGGTTTTTTGCTTAAATAATCTCTGCAAAGCATGAAGGTAATGTCCTTAAATATGCCAGCCTATTGCTTCCTGCAGTCAAGTCCAGTGAGATGGTGCTGACATTTTGAGTGAGTGTGTATCTCTCTCTCTTACTTTGACGATAGGTGTGATGAACTCCTCCAGGAATGTGTGTTTCAGGAGGGACGGCCAGTTGTGGTGGAAGAAGTTGATGAGCAGACCTTTGATGTGGGAGCCGTCTTGATCCTTGAGGCAGTAACAAAGAGTCACAATACTGTTTTTTTTTTCACTACCAGAGACACTGAATTTGTGATACAGGCCGTAAAGCAGGTCACCTGATCAGTCATAATCATGATTTTGCCGTAGCGCAGGCTCCTCAGGGACTCTGCGTCGTCGTAGCTCTTCTTGTACTGGAGGCCGACGATTTTAATGATGTTGTTGATCTCAGCATTTTCCATAATCTGATGAAATATGGGATAGAAAATGTTAGCAGCGTAAAAAACATGCAAAAATAAATCATCTTGATTACCAGCTGATTATTCCCTCTGACAATAGACTTATGAATACAATGATTTAATAATTTTAAAATTGAGAGCAGCGATGCTTCAAAATGGGTGACACAGAATTTTTTCAGCAAGACTCAGCAGAGGGTTTAACTAAATGCACTGGCTGTGTGTAAACCAAACCACTTCAGATACAAGATGATTTTTAGGAGTTAAAGCTGTCATCTTCTGCAGTGAAGATCATAGCCTTTGCTTACAGTCGTCCTGGCATTTCAGTTATTTATGAATGATTGTTGAGAGCAGCCACACCTTACACATTAAAATCCATCAGGTGAAACTTCATTGTAAGTGAGTTAAATATTTTAATGTTTGCTATTCCAAATACTTTGTTGATATGTAATAAAAGATAGTTATGTGATGCTGATAAAACCTCTGAAACAGTAGCACAAGGAAAGGTGACGCAGGAGTCACTAGACTTCCTCTATTATGAAAATACTGTCAGAGCAGAGGCCTGATCAACTTTTGAAATTAAGTCTGAAATTATTTTTTGTGGATAGTCAGATAAAAAGTCATCAAATTCAAGACACTTTTCTGAATAGTTTAATCAGTTCCATATAATTTCCATATGTTATCATTTTCCTGTATATGCTTTTTTTTTTTTTTAATAGTAACTGTAAGTTAGTTCTGATAGTTCTGAAAGAGATCTGTTACAATTGTCCAGCCTCCTACCTGTTTGTGTGTTGCCTCTCGAACATTCAGGATCTTTCCTCTCAGCGGGAAAACTCCGTAGCGATCACGCCCAATGACTCCCAGTCCAGAAACAGCCAGAGACTTGGCTGAGTCTCCTTCAGTGAGGATCAGTGTGCAGTCAGAGGAGTGCTTCCCACCTTGGACACAAAGAGGAAAAAATATGTTTGTGCTGGCTCTGATGGAAGTTAACAGCAAGTGAGCGTAAAATTTAGCAAGCAGGTTATTGTTTGGAAAGGATGTTTAGATTAAGTAACCTGCAAGTGTTGATGCCTAAATTAAGCTTTTGTTAAGCTTTTTCTCCTTCATCTCGTCCAACATGATCTCAAGCACAAATGAGCCAATTGAGACTTTTGCAACTTCTTTTTCCTAGAAGGTAAATGTCCTGGGTTGTTTTTTTGTTTTTTTTCCGTCAGCGGGGTCTGGTAGCCTTTGTATAAGATGCAATGACTGATTCATACATTTCTCAAGCTGTTTTTACCTAAAAGTCTAGTGTGATCCCAAAAATGTACAAAGGTACTCTCAGAGCATGAGTGAAGATGCTACTCACACATCTGCAGGGTTTACAAAGCAAGGGTCTGTAACTGAATCACTGTATTTAAGGTGTTTAGTTGTATTTATAAAGAGCTACTTCTAGAGATTTTATAGTGCATCTGTTACTCCAAAGTTCCTCCTGTCTGTTAATTAAGCCTAAAGCAGATGTATCAGACACATCAATAATTTGTAAATGATGCTCTTGAGGAGCCGTTTAATGCTTTTGATTAACATGGCAACCAATTATCAGCTCTTTAAACTTCTCTCTGTTCTGCATCAACATTAAAGAGTAAGTTTAAGCTGTTGGACTTTCAGACTAAAACGTTGTTCCACACATTGATAAATGACTGCTGCAGCTGCACACACCAGCATCGTTGGCGTCGTCTAGCTTGGGGATGCCTTTGATCTTGCTGTGCTTCACAGACGAGCACTTCTTATTCAGCTGCGTCTGAGCTTTGAACTTCACCCAGTTGAGGATACTCTCAACGATCCCGCAGTTGGTTGCCTGCGGGTGACAAAGACACCAAATGCTTTCATGGCTGCTGCACTGCTATTTTACAAAAATAGCAAAAAGCACAAACAGAGTGAGGAGATTAAAGTGGATGCGAAGTGTCCTTACAGCTCTGACAAACTTTTCTGACAGAAGGCACTTGGACCCGAAGTTCTTTGGCAGTAGAGTCATGTTCTCCTTGGTCTGGGAGTCAAAGGTGGGATTCTCGATCAGGGCGTTCACAAACACCCAGATGTGGTTTTTCACCTGCGGCACAGGAGAGAGGAGGACTGATCAGACTTTCACACAAAACCAAAGGACCCCAGCAGACAAACAGTGTTACCAACTGGTTGTATAAAATAATAACTACCTGGAAAGGTTTGACGGACACTCCAGCCTTGTTCTTCTTCTTCACCACTTCAATAAGTTTGGCCACAATCTGGTCTACCACGTAGTCGATGTGTCTGCCACCCTGAAACAAACACATCTCTCAGCATAAGAAGGTTTGAGATTGTATGGCTGATTTATGTATGTCAAAGTACTGTCACAATACTTTGGTGTTAGCTAAAGCTGTTTCCCATCTGGCTATGTTTACTTTCAGGTCTTGGGTTTAGGCCAAGCAGAAAAGGGGCAAGGCCCATACACAGGGGTAAAAGAATATCAAATTAAAGCATAAAGGCAGAGTCATCCCAGAGCTTTGTCCTACTGTGACTGCATTTATATGATTTATTCTATTTTGCTGCAATTTCTGGTGAAATGATCTATGGCTCTGCTTTAAAAAATGAAAATTGCCCTATTATTAAAGTACCATGATAAGCATTTAATTGACATACTTTAAATTTCAGGGACTTATTCCCCACTTGTATGGAACTGAGCATTTGCTTTTTCTTGTTGATATTTTTGTACCTTGGTTGTGGCAATGCTGTTCACAAAGCTGATCTGCTGAAATCCTTTCTCACTCATGGCGAGGCAAACCTCCCACCGATCATTCACAGTCTCATTCACCACCTTCAGGGCCACACCAGTCTCATCCAGTTTGTCCTTCACATACAGATCCACATAGCTGCGGAAGCTTGTAATCTAACAGGGCAGAGAGGACACAGACGGTTATTGATATTCACGTGTTACACCATGATAGTGTGGTCATGAAGAAACTTACAGGTAGTTTTTTCCCATTCAAAGAGACTTTGACTCCCTTGCAGGAGCCGGCTACATCATATGCTCTGCGGGTAAGAAGGGCTACGATATCTTTGTCCAGTTTGTCCATTTTGAATTTGGACAGATCTGGCTGGAAGGTCACAGATGTGAAATCTTCCCCATCAAAGAACTTGATCTTCGGATCAGCAGTTTTGCTCATGTTGTTCTGCCACGTCTGAGGATGGAAAAATATTTCATTTCAACAATTACATTTCTCAAAAAATCTTATTCCTGCACCTTCTTAAAACCTGATCCCCATGAGAGTGTCACCTGTTCCTTTAAAAAACCCAGTATTTTTACAAATGTGCAAACACAACTCTGGAGGTGCAACCACAAAAGTGATAACGTACACAGTCTTACCTTTGACATGACAACGTCAAACCTACAAAACAGCAATGACTCATTCATCAAAAAGCTCTTTAAATCTGGATTTTCTACAGCCAGACCAGATCTTTGAACAAAAGTTTTCTTCTCAAGTTAATGTTAACTGCAGTGAGGCTGTCAAAGAGCAGATTAGCAGCTCCTGTCTGACCTGACGATACAGAAAGTCTGATGCAGCAATGACATATTGATTATTCAAAGAAAAGATCTGCATGAGAATTTTGGGTTCAACATTAATAATGCAACATTTAGAAACTAACAATTTTATTTTTGCTTTAATTTATACTGACAATTTTTATTTTTGATGCTCTCTTGGTTAAAAGCATCTATAAAGCTTTATAGAGGATGTCTTCACCTGTTTGAAGCTGTGTCTGTATTCCTTGCAGGCAGTTTCCACTGTGAACTTGGTGCTGAAGATGTTGCACAGTTTGGCACCGTACCCGTTCCTTCCACCTGGAGCCAAACAGTCAAAGCATCAATCATCAACTTCCTGATCCAACTCAGATGCCAGGTGAAGTCTTTTCAGGATTTCATCTGCCAACAGCTTTTTCTTTTCTTTTTTCCAGAATAGTGTTCCAATCAGAGTAAAACATTTGCAGTGTTTTTATATCAACTGGGGGTAAAGCCAGGAAAACTGGGTACATCTTTAAAACATTTTGATCTCTTATCCCATTTTTTTCACCTGTAACAGGAAAGCGGGTGCATACAATTTTATTTTTTACAGCTACGCATCTCCTTTGTGTTCATTCAGACCGTCCATGGGGTAAAAACATGCGCAGCCAAGGTAAAAAAATAGAACCAGACAATAATCTGGAAACAGCACAAAAGACTTAAAAGAGGACTTTTTTTTTCTCTCACCTGTGACCTTTTTCTCATCATCATCGTAGTTGCTGGAGGTGAGAAGGTGGCCAAAAATGAGAGCTGGGACGTACATCTTCTCGTCCTTGTGCTCCACCACAGGGATACCTTTGCCGTTGTTCCAGATAGAAATGGTGTTGGACTCACTGATGGAGGCAGAGAAAGGACAGGGATGAGTTTCAAGGAGGGAACTGGAGCAGCACGATTTTTGCAAAAATGTGAAAGACAATATGTTTTAGCTTAGAGTTGAGATCAGGATTCTCTGACACAATTTTTTTCACATAATGTTTATTACACTGATGAAGTTTAAGAAAACAAAAAAGAGCATTGAAATGGTCACTCAGGGGTTGACATTAAGGTAAATTTACTGACCCCACCACTTAAACTACTGACCCATGAACGCGACTTTTGGTTCAGGAAATGAATGTGTAAAACAATCTGATTTCAAAATTAGGCAAAAAAAAAACAAAAAACAGTTGTGATGCAAAAGGAATCCACTAAAAAGCTTTTTTTTTTTTAAATTTGTGACGTTCTTCGTCTCAGAGGAACTTTTATCGGCCCATGTGTATAACACTATTATATATGTAACTTTACATTATGCTCTTACTCTTAAACCGTGTTATGCTAATATGATGTTTAGAAATGAGATCACATGCACCTGTGAATCAAGATCGCGAGCTTTCAACGATTAATCGTGCAGCCCCAGAGGGAACCATTTTAGTGAATTGGCTTTGTTCTGCCTACTTTTGCTCCCCATACACACAGTTTTACTTCCATACACTAAAGACTGATGATACTTGATTGAAACTGAAACAAGACAATTTTCCATACTAAAATTAAGGCTGCCAAAAGAAGATTTTATTTCATCTGGAAAAAGAAGATTATGTCAAAACAGAAGCACATATTGTTTGTGTTGTTGCTGAAAGACAACCTAAAAATAGCCTGCAGTTGCGCACACATCCAGCTGGGAGACGTAAAAACCTTTGCCGTCATTTGGTCCCTTCGCGGCTGATATGATCTGACGCAGCCTGTTTGTGGTGACTCAAAGTTATTACAACAGTGTTTAATAAGCTCGCCCACAAACCGAGCGAGGGAGCTACAGAGAGGAGCATTAACATCTCTCTAACAGCACATTAGCATCAGAGACCTGAGTGCAGCAGAGCTAATGGTGTCATTTATACAGCAGCGGTCGTTACTGCAGAGACAGCAGCAGCTCGGCTGAAGGACACGCTGCTGTTTAAGTAGTCTGATGTGGATGCAGCTGGCAGGCTGGAGGTGTACCGCATATAAAGAGGAGCTCAAAGCATTTCAGCATAGGCTCATTATTTTTCTGTTCTGCTTGAGTTCATGTCTCATATGTCCTCCATCTACTGCAGGTATTCACATAACCCTGGTTATGTATACGGCAGAAAGCAGCAAACTCAAGACAGGCTGAGATTTTCACTGTAACAAGACACTGATAAATAAAAACATCACATCCTGACAAAAACAACAAAACACTTTCTTTCCTGAGAGAGCAGAAAGAAGGATTTTAAGGATGTTTACGAGCTACAGGCACAAAGACAAATAACACCTTGTGGTCAGCATGGGCACACAGTACTTACGGATCAATGGTGATCTTGATGGCTGACATGTTCTTGTCTCGTTGCTTGTTGTCTGCTGCGTTGACTGCAAATGAAAAGAAAGGAAACTGTTTAACAAAGAAAAATAAACTTTAGGATGCAGGTGGTCTCCCTGAAAGCAATCCATCCACCAGACAACTACTCAAATGAAAAAGATCATTCGTGATGCCATCACCACTTAACACCACAAGCAGAGTTTTGATCGTTATTTTTGATTGTTTTCTCTCAAATGTGTTGGAAAACCTGTCACCTGTCACTTTGTGGAACATTTCCTGGGGTTCGGCAGTTAATTGCAAATGAGGTTTAAACACAACATGGCCTGCTGCAATATTCTAGTCATATCAGTGTAACATTTTTTCAACCTCAAATGTGTCAGGACTCCATTTTTTCCCCCCACAATCCTGAACTCATCCAGGAAGCTAATCTGTTGGAAAACTACCTCTGCAAGAGCAACAATCTAAGTGGTAAAGAGTGGCAGAGATGGCAAGACGCAACACTGAAAATAAGTTTAGGGTAGAAAAAATGGCCAAAAGCAGCAAAGATTGGGAGGAAACTTGGAAAATGGTCAGAGAGGAGTAAAACTTTTCAGAGGCCTGACATTTCTGATAAAAATATCCTTTTTTATTGATCTTATGTGATACTTTAATTTTCTGTGACACTGATTTCTGAGGTTTCATTATGTGTAAGCCACAATCTGAAATCATGAACATTTCAAGAAATAAAGGTGTGAAATAATTTTCAACGTATAAATCTATGTGATGTCTAGGTTTCACTTTCTGAAATGAGCGACCAGAAATTTTTATCTTTGTCATAATATTCTTATTTGTGAGATAAAGTTGTTTACACGGACATAGTTTTTTGCGGATTTTTCTTTTTCTTTTTGGATAAATATCCTACTTTTCCCCATTGTGTTTGTTTTTCTTATTCACAACAAAAATGATAAAAAAATGTCATCCCCTTTTATATAGCAATTGATCTCAACAACACATAAAATGGAGCACCAAAAAATAACGGCAAAACTGCAATTTAATTAATTTTTGCAAATTGTTAAGCCCTACTACTTACCAACACTACCAGACTTTTTATTAATATTGGTGATCATTTTCCTTTAAATTTTATCTAAAACTTTCCACCTGTAGCTTTATGGCATATTTTTCATCATTCATAATTTCCTATTTTATGTCACAAGAAACTTTTTTTTGTTTGTTTGTTTGTTTGTTTGTTTGGGTTGGAAAAAAATCGATTTAACTTTTTCACACTTACTAAACCAATCTTCACAATAATGTTCAACATTAGGATGGGGTTTCACTTGTCCATGTTTGAAGATCCCTCCAACCAATGTATTGTCATCAGATTAAACCGTGAAATGAGCTGAATCTGTTAAACGTTTGTGTTGCCTGAATCAAAGACCTGGGAGTGAATATGTCCTGAATTTCTGCAGACACCTTTGCAACACACAGGCTGAGATGGATGCAATAATCCACTCTGCTCTCATGTGGTGAGCAGCATCATTTAAAACCTGATTACAGCAGCAGCACTTTACAAGCAGAGGAATGAGGCCGAGCATCACTCCCATTTTTTACTGACTCACTTAAACTAACAGGTCGACTCTTTAACGGCTTCATTAACTTTTACATAGTGGAAACACAGGGATATACCTGTCTCAAAATGAGTCTCAAAACATGTCACACCAATCAGCTGTTTCATTCATTGATGCCTTTTTCTAAGCAATGAAAACAAGTGAAATTTGAGATTTCAAGTTTTAAGAGATAACTGTAAAGAAACACTAACTCCTATTATACATCAAGTTTCTCTGTGAGGAGCTAAAACTTAAATTAGTCTATAAAATATCTATAAGTCAGATATCTTGGCTTTATACATGTCATTTAGATTCATACAACATGGGAGAGAGGATAGTGACGTGATGCCGTTTTAATCAACACCCTCGAAATAATCACATCAATCACCTTTGACTCAGAGCCATTTCCTGAACCCATACAGGTCTGTTTTTGGGGGGTTGCACCTCTAGAAAATGATTGTATTTGCATTAAAAAAAGGGAACTCGATTTACATTTGAGAGTGAAAAGGGAGGGAAATGAAAACTGAGAAGAGAAGAAAGAGAAAAACCACACTAGAAGAAACACCTGATATTGTTAGACCATCATTTCTGTCTTCTCTAAGCCTTCATGATCTATGGTTTCCTTTTCTATACCTTACACCTATACCTCTTATAGCTATACATGCATCTCTCTAACCAGGAAACATTATGATTCTCAATTAGGTGAGTATCTTCCTGATTTCACTTTGAAAAGCATTCCAGGAGTGTTACTGTTGTTCATAGTTAATCCCTGGTAAGTAGTTTATGGATCTGGGCATGAATATTGTTCACAAGGTGTCAAAGAAGTGTCTGATTTCACCCAAACCATGAGTGATTCAAGGTAAACACAGGTAAGCCTCTCATCCTCAGGATTTATGATGCCTGAAGTGTTGGCCTCACTGTGGCAGTCCATAAACTCTGATCCATGGAAGCACAAATAAAAAGGCCAAAAAATAAGGAGGCTTTACCAATTTAAGAATGAAAGAAGTTGAAATTAAGATCTACTCAGTTGAAAGTAAAGGATAAGTGTTTCTGAATGAGGTTACTTCTTAAGGTGACGATCATTTTTAAGACACAATTGGGTTTTTTTGTATTTTTTGTCATTTTTGCAGCTTCAAAAATGGCAAAGACTTCTGTTTGAGGTATGGAGTCAGTATCATCCCCCAAAACAAACTAGGCTAAGCAATCGGGCTGAGCAATTTGTGATAATCTAATAGCAGTTTTTTTTTTTTCATTTTTAGGCTCCCAATCTTATGTTTTGTTGATACCATTTTCTACTTGCTGATATTTATTGTTATCGTCTTGGATAAGAAAAATGCATAAATGAGGCGGAAAAGTGGGATTTTTGTAAAATAAATACAAAAATAAAAGATTCACAATAGAATCTCTGTTAGAATAAACAACTCAAAACTCAGAATATCATGTGAAACTTCAATATTTTTGATCTGTTGATCTTTTGAAGCTGTATATTCAAGTATTAACTACATTGCTAACACCTTTGATCAACTCATTCACTTAAATGGTCTATTTGTTGGAAGGAGACTTCCTCCAAACCCTGAATCTTGGGTTGAAAAGTTTGCAGTCTGTAATGTTGTTGTTCGTACATTTCTCCGTGTGCATTCATGGAGCTGAAAAATAACAACTTCTCTGACAAAATTCAATGTCAGGGTTCATTCACTGATGTTTTCATCTGTCGACAAAGAGCCCAAACACTGATAATATTTCTTCGATTTCTTCTCCAACAAATGTCTCTATTCAGGCAGCAAACAGAGTACACAAAGACAGACTCGCAGAAGGAAACTAATCTCCACTTAGAGCTGTGGATCAATGCTGCTGAGCAGTGCCAACAGCGGGCTGTGATTCAGTGACATTCATACAGAGGAAATAAGCATTCAATATCCCCGCTCCACAGGAAACCATTTCTCCTGTCAGATGAACCTTTAACTCAGCAGATTCCAGAAAAGTGAGCTTTTCACTCACCAAGGATCTCATCAAAGATTTTGTAGAGTCCAGGGACGTAGGTGATCTCCCTCTGGTTCATCCCAATGTCTTCATCAAAAACCCACATTGGCTAGAAAAAGGAACAAAGACAGAAAGAATCGAGGGTTAGAGCTTAGAAAACAGTGACTGTCAAAAAAGTGTATTCAAATAAGAAGAGATGTTAAATGAAGTCATGATGTTAATCTCACTGAGGAGGGTAAATACAAATTTAAAGGCTGTCATGATGCTTTTTACAACTACAGGGCTGTACGTTTCCATACATGGGCAAAATGCATAATGTACATATTTTTATGTTTCAGATACATTAGAGGATGCATTTGACAAAAGAGCAACGAATTGGAAAACATTTGATATGATGTGTTTTCAAAACAATGGTTATCATATAGAGCAAATTATATAATTACAACAGTTGTTCAACATAAAACGTTAATTTTTCCTTTGTATGTGAACTTTATCGGCCACCCTTTAGTGTAAATACAGGTTTACACACCTTGATTAATAATCACGCAGCTCAATGTGATTTAAAGATTTACTTTTAAAGAATGGCCTTAAATGACAAAAAAGTATTTTCATTATTCTTTTAAAAGGATTTGCTTTGGTTTTATTGTTGAAATCTGTTTTTTTCTAAAGGAAAATACTTGCTCAACTTAGTTGGCACATATTCTGTTTTACACAATTAGGTTCATGGAAATCTCTAATCCATTAAAACTGAGATATTAATGGTAATTTAAATAAGTACAATGACAAAGTAATGACGGGAAATTGAAATCTTGTTGATAATACAATAAAAAGGATCCAAACATTGTTATAGTAAGAAGACTGTCTTCAGCAAACTCCAGCCTTCTGCTTTTGTGGGTTTTCAATCAGTTCTTTGTGTTTGAACAGTTTCAGCAGATCCAGCAGTAAAGCCCACATTGTTTTTAGGAATGTGAGAGCAGAAGTTGTATATTACATGAGAGTTTGTTTACTACAGCACCACTGAGCAGTGCTGCTGTAAGAAAACCTCAGCTGAGACAAACATCATGACATTTTTACAAACTTTGGCTCCAAAGTCTAAATTCAGATGGTATGATTACAAAAAACAGGGTTTTTCCTATTATACAGTTTACCACGAAAATAAATAAATAAGACTATCAAAAACAAAAGTTGGTTTGTCAGGTTCACAAAACTTTCGCTGTTGTGGAGTTGTAACATGTGCCTCTGGTAAAACAGACAAGGGCAAAGATAACCAATAACCTGTCAGCTGCAAACTGTAACATGAAAGAGCTCAGAGAGAGTTGCTGACTATATTCTGTTTTATTGTTTCATAACATTAGAGCATTATTTTTTTTATATATCAATGTCTCCAGTTTCCACATTACATATACATTTTAGGGCCACTAAAAGTTAGAGCTTTGGAAAGACACTTCTGGTGTTGTTTGTAGGTTTATGTTTGAAAATGAAGATGTTTTCAAACATCTGCTTGCAGCTCTTTTCTTATCAGCTGTAACACATCTTTCCCTGATGAACCACGCCCCCCACCACGTGGCCTAATTTCAAACAACAGCTAACATTTATATGGAGCACTGCTGGAGAAAGAAGTGATAAGACACCAGAGATATCAGAGTGTTTTATTATGGATGGAGAACAGTTTTTAACTGTGTGTATTAACACTTTTCATGCATCATATAAAAAAAGAAAACTTTTCAGGGTCCCTCACAATTGCACTGGCAATTCCCTACAGTTGTCTCCTCTTGGGCATTTCTAGTTTTGCAGTGTTGTCTCAGGAAGAAAAGAGAACTTTGTTTAAGACTTATTTATACATTTTCAGTAACTCTGTGTTAACTACACTGCCCATTCCCTTCTGTTTCCTATCGTCTCTGCTAGAAAGCTCACCACCACACTCCTCATCTAAAATGAAAACACAATAACCAGCCCCTCACGTTTTTATGAGCCGTTCCAAAACAAGTTGGATGTGAAAACTGTTTCTAATAATTGGCTCAGTCTTGAAGAAAACATCCTCACATGTATGTAGCTGTGTTTAACATCTGTGTGAGCAGCGTCTGAAATCTAACACCTCAGGTCGTTTCCTCCAGACTCACCTGGGTGACAGGCTCCACGCTGCCGATGTAGGTATCTGGACGAAGGAGGATGTGCTCCAGCTGCGTCTTCTTCTGGTAAACTCGCTCCACGGACAGCTTCGAGCTGGCCTTGTCTTTCTTGGTCCCCTCCATCTTGCCGGTTTCACCTCTCCCATTTGCAGCCTCCTGTTAAGAAGAGTTGCTTTTGTTATTAATACGCTCATAACTCTTTTAAAACCACAGAGACCTTCAGAGAAATGAGCCAGCTGAACGATGCTGCTGACAGCAGATTATCTGAGCTCACCACCACAGGGTGAACACCCTTGCCCTCTGTGTGGCTTTGTGATTCTGGTGACAGATAGTCAAAAGAAGCAGGACTACAGGGTGAATGTTGTGGATAAGAGACGCTTGTGTTGTGTTCATACAACTGTGAACTTTAGACCACCTCACCCCAAAAAAACTGTTTTATAGTTGTATGAGTAGCTCTATTGCAATATAAAAAAGCAATAGTTAAAAAAAAAAAAAACATTGAATTCAACTGTTTAACATCAAGCTGTCATGGTAGATTTGTGTCTGTTGTTAATGTTAACGTAAAGGGAAGTTTTTCCTTGCCACTGTAACTTGCTAAATGATGCAAAGTGCTGCACTCATTATGGGTTGAGATGAGATAAGACTTCTTATTTTGTCTTGATGTCGGGTCTCTGTTAATTAAATACATTTTTACTGTCGTTCACAGACTCAGTCCTGAGATAATGTTTGCCAAGATTTGGCCCTATGGCCCTATACGAATACAGGTTGATATTTCTGTCAGATGCCACTAACCCAGAGTTTTCGAACTTAAATGTCTTGCATGAATCAAGATGTGACAAACCAAAGCTAAATGTGGGGCTGAACTATTTGCAAAAATTATTTTATTGTGATTCTTTTTTCCCTAGATTGCAATTGTGATTTTTGTGCAATTATTTTTTGGGGTTCTCCGTCTTTGGTGCACATAGTTCATTAGTTATGTTCATAATATAGCAGAATGTACACTCATTTATAGTGCATCTGCTCAGCACTAACGCATTATGAAAATACTACAGAGAATGGAAACTGTAAAATGAAAAAGCACGTATTTCAGTGCTTCAACTCAAGCAAAACAAATCATAAAGCAACTTTCACTTTCACTGTATTACTACTTAACCAGGCGGATGTATACTTTGACTCAAGTGATGAGATACTGCACTTTGAAAACTACTCACTTACAGCCAACTATGAGAAAATCACTCACGTAAAGAAGTACACACCCTCAGTTTCTTTGTTAAAGGTAAACACGTAGTAGTATCTATGTCTAAGTGGATTAGGTCACAAGTTTCACTCAAGTTAACAACATTACACAGAACAGTGTTGTGGTAGATGCTAAACTAGAAGAGTATGAATAACTGCAACCATTGTTATTGCACAGGGGAAACTAATGCGATCACTAACGCATGTAACAAAACAAAAGATTGCAAGGTTCTGTTACGGTCTGAGTTATTTCTTTTGAATGAAAAACTCACAAAAACACCACATTTTTGGGCTTCAGAGCGATGATGTAGACTACGAACGCTGTAACAAAATATTATTCTAAAGCTGAGATTTTTCTTGATTAATTCTCTTTCTTAATTCAGATTCGGTCCTGCATCAGGAAAACCCTTTAAAGGCAGATCTGACCCGGGTCGTATCCCAGAGGAGAGAGCAGCTGCCCGGTGTCCTGCAAACATCCACACAGACACATACACACTACAGACATGCTCAGGGATTTAAATGCAAGCTCAAGCTTGTAGCAAACGGACCAGCCATCTATTGTTAAAAAAATGTATCTCATGAACCTGGTTTAGTGTACAAACGTATAATTTCTAAGTTTATTTACAAAGTAACTTACCATCCACGCCAGAGCCCCGCTTCCTGCTGCGCCGTTGGACATATTCCTTTGTGATCTTGTTTTCTGTGATGCAGCTCTCAAAATGTCTCCAGTTCCAGCAAAATTAAAAGTCCGTCTGCATAACAAATGTCCTAGTTTGCAAAAGGTACCCAGACCTGTTTATCTCTCATGATCTTCACTTGATTAGTGGAATACAATGTTCTGAATGGACCAAAACAAGCAGAGGAGGGGAGTGTATCGGCGGCTATTGTTAAAATCGACAAGCGGTGAGCACTGTAGGCCTAAACTTCCAACAAAGATGCTAGCCGGGCTACTTATTGCAAAATAAATATTGTGCAAAACACGCGAATTAAATAGGCTTAAAATTTCACTAAAAAATCAACAGGGTAGATCAAGAGTTTAACAGAAAGCCTCCTGAATCAAATTACTTAAATACTTTCATTTAAAAACAAAGCGAGTGTCAGCTAGCAGTAGCATCCACTGTCCGGCTCCTCCATCTGCAAGACAGACGGCGAATCGTCTCGCGAGTGGATCCACCAATCAGGAGGCGGGTTTTCAAAGGCACCGGCTTTTCCACCAATCACAAGAGACGACATGTAGTGACCATTACACTGCTTTCAACACAAGATGGCGGCAAAAACCCATCAAGAATTATCAGCCAAAGAACAAATTGTGATAAATTAAATCCCCTACCCTGGATTTATATTAGTCTAGAGGACCTCAGTATTGACCACAAGAACTTACTTATCCTTTAAAGACTTGTTCTAGAAATATTTATTTTTCATTTATTTATTTATTTTTTAATGACTCATTGGTCAATAAAACTTTCAACACTCTCAGACACACTGTCAATATGCTATTTTGTTATGATGGTTTTAAAAGGAAATTTAAAATATATATAATTCAAAAACATTTGTAACCTTTTAGGGTAAATTAATAGGTTATAAATTCAATGTAAACTTTGCAATAGTCAATAATTACTTTTATCTTTTTTAGTTTTACTCTTAGATGAATTGAGTTGCATGATTTAAGATCCAATTATTTCATAAACTGTTTTGTTTGTCCATTAGTCTGTTTGTATTGGTATCTTCTGTCACTTGCCCAGTTCAACCAACCTCAGAAGAGAGAGAGGGATGAAGAAGTGACCACAGGCTCAGAGGGAGAAGAAACATTGGATGCAAAGAAGAAGAGTGGTTGAGGAAGGGGGGATCCTGTCCTGTCACAAGAGACTCACAGGCTGTAAATAATAAAAACAATCAAACAAAGCTCTTATCTTTATTCATTTTTCATTTGTAATTTTTTTTTCATGTTTTTTTTTTTACAATGTTTGATTTTTTGACAGGTTTCCGCAGAACAATAAATCTTAAAAAATACCTCTGTTCATCACTCTCTCTACCCCTCTTACCAGCTAATCACTGGTATTTAATCTTTCAGAATTATTCAACTAGATTTAACCACAACCTTTATCAATCAATCAATAAGCAGTTAAACTAATTTAAGTCCTTGTCTTCTCCCGCTGCACTGAGTTGTTCATTTCAGTGCAGGTTTAACACAAATCTCAATCCAACACAGTTCTTTGGTACCTCGCTTTCTCTAGCTATCTGAAACAAGACTTAGCTGGTACCTTCCAGTTTTAATAACCATTGGATTGTTAAAATATAAATCACAGTGAAACAAAATAAAGATGTTCATAAAAAATTACTCAATCAAAATGCCCCAGAACCTCAGTGTTAGTGGTGTGTGTTTCATCCACAATATAGAAACAAAGACATGAGCCCAGCATCTGGCTTAGCGTTTGATATGAGCCTGATGGAAAAGCAAGTGAGGAAACCAACCACATTCTCAGCTCAGGTTTCAATACAGGCAAGAGAACTAGAGCAACCCAGGCATCATAATCATGTGAAAGGTCTCCATGCATCAAAAATTCAAAACACACATTCATAGCAGAGGAAAATCAAACTCTAAAGTGTCTATGCCTCTCAGGTTTGCTCCATACTGCATGTGACAGGTTATTTTTGGCCTTCAAGTCAAACCACAGAAAAGAAGGACAGAAGAGATGTCCATTGTGATATGCAGAAATTTCAAGACTTTGATCATGCATCATCAGGTTTTGCATCATTAAAGGGTTATTCCAGTATTTTTGAACATAGACCTGAAGTGTTGTCTTGGGCTCAGGTTGCAGGACAGATTCTTAGTGCGGCTGTCACAATAAACTGATATAAATGAGATGAAATAACAAAATAATGATATAGAGTCATAAATAAGCGTAAGATAACTGACTGATTTGAAGACGGGGTAGGTACTGGTTCTTCATGCTGGATACCACCTCTCATGAAGCAGAGGAAATATGAAGAAGCAACAGTAACTGAAGATGACTCAATAACAAGGTAGCTAACACTAAATTAAAAAGGTGATGAATTTAAGTTTGGTGAGAAGTCTCCAGGGACAAAAACACAGATAAAACTTCAGGCATGGCTTTAGTTCCTTAATTTGACCTTATCAAATTTTTCTGTAAAGACTGTGATAGTATCGTTGAGTTCAGTGAAAATCTGATATTCTGACAGCTTTAATCACTAGTGACGCAGACTTTTCCATGTGAGTGAGCGATTTTGTTATAAAAACAGAAACAGCCCAAAAAGCAAGTGGTCCAAAGCTACTAAACTCCATGAACCAAAACAAGCAATTAAGAACTGGCACTGTTTGTTGGCTACCACTTAGATCAGTTTGTGTTTTGTGATAAGATGACTGAATACACCAAGAAAAGCCTAACAATAAGACTTAAAAATAGAGAAACTTTAGGCTCACCTCGGAGACCTGACCCGAGTGTAAAGAAAATATTGCACTGATTTCTTCTTTAAACAAAACTATCATCCACACACCGAGCACTGAACTTGTCATAGCAGTCAATAGAGGAAAAATACCTAGTGGGTCAACTTCTGAGGAGTGAAATAGATGTTAAGCTTCCTCCAAGTGGACGAGGATTTCAAATGAAGACTCTTCTGGCTCCTCTAAGCTTTGTCTGAAGAGCTGAGAGTGCTGCCATGATGCATCCCCTTCTCCTCCACTGAGCCCTGCTTCTATCGTGAACTCTGATGAGCCGCAGAGACTCTGCAATGTTTGCATCTTCCCATCTATAGGATCAAACAGTGCAATGAGAATACAAGAATTGTGTCAAAAAATCATATCAAGATGATCTGTTACATAACTTCACCTCCAGAGAACTCTGTAGTAACTGGGCCGGCCTGCACGCGCCAGCAGACGCTCCCAGAGTGGAAGGTCTGGCTCTTGGCCATGATGGAGACAGACTTTATCTTCATTCCCGCTGGAGCAAAGTCAAACTTCCAGCTGATCGTTCCCTGAGAGGAGCCTTCTGTTCGGGATATGTACACCTGAGGGAGAAACATAATCTGGTCACAACAATGTCTGCTGCTGGTTACTTCAGAGGGTTAAAATATCTCCAATGATCAAAGTTCATTTGTGTTTTCTTATCATTTTACTGTACTCTTGGTCTGACTTTGATGTATGAAGATGTTGACAGTGTCCAAAATCAAATTTGTAAGATCTATCAAACTTGACAGGATTTTTTTAACTGAAGGGTAACAAACAACTCCCCAGCCCCATGAGGGGGATCATTTTTCTCCTTTGCACACAAGTGATTAATCTTGGACTCAGATGTCAAAAAGTTATTGTTTTTGTCAGGCTCCATAAAACGTAAAGGTTTGATGTTAACTTCTAGTTTACCAAAAAAAAGTCCTACATTTTAAATCACATCACCTAGTGAGGCATATTTCCGCAATAGTTAAAAATCCGAACACAGAAACATATTGTCACATTGCTAACTTATTCCTTATATAGCTTTGTTTTTTTTCTTTCTGTTCACCTTTTCTTTTCCCATCTTGTCCAAAGGAACCATAAAATGGTTTCCCCAATCATAGTATTGGCCATCTTCCCTTTGTTGAAGACTTTCTTACAAACCAAATGTAATAACAGCTTGTCGTGGTGGTGAAAAAACAACCTGCATGTCCAGTTTATCCCACAATCTGGACATCAAGTTGTGAGCATGTCATGTCAGAAAACAGCTTCTTCAATCTGGTTATTTACACTATTCTTCCTGCACAAATGTGTTTGTTTTCTACCTTTGAATACTTTCCGGCATGTAAAATGAAACAGTAATTTGATTTCAAGCAAGCTAACATGCAAGATAGCTGAATTCTAAACCTTCCTAAGCACTAAAATTTATTTTTGTTTCAAATTGATCAGAAGTCACATGATTTAGTCATTTTAAAGAAACTTTGTACATGTTACAAACAAGAGCTGTGTTAATGAAACAATGACACACACCATCTGCCAGTCGTTCTCCAGCTTCCTGAACACAGACTTCTTCTTCCACACACACTGATCCCAGCTCTGAACCACTTCACAGTTGTTGGACACTCGGCAGTATTGGTCTTTGGAGGAGGTGTAGCGCACGTGCAGTAACCTGTCACACTTCTCTTTCTCAGTGGGAGTAAACACAAAACCTGCAGCCTAGGAAAAAAACACAGATACACCCGGTCAATTTTTACTCACAAGTAGAAACAGCCTTTGAAAATACAGAGAATATACTGCAGGGGGGATAGTGAACCTGTTAGCAAGTACTCACAAATTTAAATTGTCAGTTGAGAAAGTTGCTTACTTAAACAAAGTCAGATTCAGTTCTATATTCTGTCGAGTTCTGTGTATGTGTTTTGTTTGGGGGAATTTAGTATTTTTACACTTGGGCTCTTTTTTAAAACATGCTTTGGAGTCCAAAATATGACTAACAGAGACAGTTCTGGGAGCGCTCCAGCAGTTTGCTGAAGCCCGCAGCAGTGATGCAAGCTGTCATGTCTGCAACACAATCCTGCAAAGTTAAAGCCTCCAAACCAAAACACTTCAACTAGAAGTGTGTTATTGCCACAGGCACGAGTGACTTCTTTAACACACTGCTGGCTGAAACAGCCTGAAAAAAAGCTCAGGCAAAGTCGAAATAAGTATTGAATGGTCAATTTAAAAGCTCCCACATGGAGCTTTTAACTGGTTAGAGGAGAGTGAATCTAACAGTTATGTATGGTTCATCAAAGGAAAATATATCAGTAGCCAAAAGATGTCCACATTCTTATGTCATAACTGTAACTCCTGCAAAAGGGGAAGATGCCAAATAAACAAAGATGTTTTTTTACGGAGAATCTCAGACGAATACAAGCTCTAAAATTCATTGTTAGATAAATAACCAGTCTCATCCCTGATAAACAAATATTACTTTGTAGGTCATTAAGAAGCATCTGCAGAGTGATGGTCGCTGTTGTTGTGCTTAGACAACAACAGCTGTGCAGCACACACTCTCTGTTTTTCTCTAATACATTTTGGATGTTTATTGATCAGATGTTAGATTTTCTGTCTGAGTCTGAAATAACCAGCTGAGTGGAGCAGGCAGTTTGCAGTGACAAAGGATGTTGGGCATGTTGGTGTTTCACTTGGTGAAGCAAAATACCAGAATGATAGGAGGTTGCTGACAGACTTCTTTAAAGAGTTATTGTTGTTTAGTGCCACTTTGAGTAAAATCACAAAGCTCAAAATTTAGCACTTCTTCCTCGCCATCATCATAAGTGTTGAGTAAACTCAGTGTTGAGACTTTACCTGTGTAGAGGCGTCTGTATCAGCCCCTCTGGTCTCCCCTCGGGCTAACCTCCAGGCCAGAGATCCAGAGTTTCGCCCGCCGAGCTCTCCTGCTTTTGGTTTCTTTGGGGAGATAAACTCGACCAGCTCCACCAGCAGCCTCTCTGTCAGCTCTTTCTTCCTCTCTGGACTCAGAGCCTGCTGCCTCTGCGGGATCAGAGTAGATCAGAGGTGGTTTACGTCAGATTCACTGCAGCACTTCAGTCTCAAACACTGGTTTAAATGACTTACAGAGGCGTTGAGGCCATTGATGGTGTGCAGCAGCCAGGCCTCCTGAACCCTGGTCCTTCTCGTCAAAACCTCTTGATGTTTGCAGGAGTATCTCCACGTCACATCAACCACCTGAGTCACACACATACAATTACAAAAGGCTTCATGCATAAATTCATTACTGGACAGGAAAGAGAATTCATTTCTCAATAAAAATAAACAGGACACCTCGTAGATGATTGGCTCAAAGACATCACATTTGTTGATAAATAAAATGTATTTCAGACATAAATAATTATAATTTATCAGATTTATACAGCAGTTTTGAAATTGTCAAACACACTCTTCATAAGAAATCAAATCAAAAACAGATCCATAATACAGATTAAAAAACAGAAAGGAGAAATTATGATAGTGAGAGCCAGGGCTGATGAGTAAGTGTTCTTGAAAAGAGAGGTTTGAGTTGAATTTTGAGGAGGTGGGGTGAGTCTGAGTTGCAGATGTTTGGAGGATGTTCTAACATTAAGGAATGTCTAAACTTCTCAGCCTGAAAAGGTGTAGTTCAGCATTAAAATGCAACCAACAAAAAATAGACAAGCTGTGTTACTACAAGAAAATCTAAAATAAATTTGAAAAAAGTTGGATACAGTGTTGCATTTGTAAAGAATTAAGTCTCACCTGGTCCTTGGAAAAAGCAAGAATGTAGGCGAGTTTCTTCCCCCAGCCGACCTCATACAGCAGAGGTTTATCACAGGAGTTTTCACAGGAGTCACAGTGCAGCCAGCGACGCTGAGAGGAAGAGTAAATCTCTGTCCACACGTGATCTGAAACAACAGAGGAGAATACCAAATTTAGCTCACGAGAAACTTTTTTATTTTTGCAATTTATGATTCAAGATGCTTCAATTTAATCACAGTTTTATGTAGAAATATATCCATACAGTGGAGAAAATATGAAAAAATAGAGATCCACTTCAACTTAAGTCTAAAGATAAAAATGACCATGAGTAAGATGTAACAAACACAATACCTGTAACAACACTCCCACACACAGGTTCTTATAACATCCCCTCATTTATAGTGTTTGCTGACTGGTAAACTGATTAAATCAGGAATCTTCACATATAGTATTTATTATTAGCAAATCAATTGTTAGGTATAAAATTAAAGGACACAGACAGAAAGGGCGGAATTTGTTATTCCAAAGTCCAGTTTGAGCCCAAAGACACAATGAAATATCCGCATTCTGGCTATTTTCAGAAGTGTTACTAAAACCAACTTCATTTTAAACTCTGCAGTTTATTAATAAGTAGCTACGGCTCTAGCAGCAATAACCAATAAGCTGAAGGACATTTCATTTACTAATGAGAAGAAGTAGACATTTGATTTTTTTTCACGCCTTTTTAATGCAAAACTAATATTCATCTCATCTATTTATCCCTTCTAATGTGCCAAAAAAGCCTGAACAGGTAATAAAATCAGGATAAAGCCACATCTGTCAGTGACGTACACACCTGTGCTGTCCCACACATATCTGGCCTCAAGGTCCATGGCTCTGCAGCACAATGTGAAACAATTGGCCCACTCTCCACAGCGCCCCCTTCTGGTTTCAAGCAGCTTCTCTGGATTGTTGTACCTAAAATTAACAACACCAATAACATCTTAGTTATCCAGCTATTATTAACAGTGATTGTTGAGGGACTGTTTGAGTAAAATAACTCAAAATTTTCCCCATTTTGTAAAGTGTTAGCAACAACTGACTCAAGAATCCTTCACTGAGCAATATTTGTGCACACACACACACACACACAGACACACTGAGGCACACCTGGGAAATCTGGTGGAGAGCTGGCAGCTCTGACAGTAGTGGTTCTCCACTCTCTGGGCTCCCCATCGAAGGTCGTCTGTTGTGGGACTGAGGGAGCCGGAGTTCTTGGTTGCTCCTCCACAGCGGCTGCAGGGCAGAGAGTTCACCCAGGAGAAGAAGTCCTTTTTGAACCAGCTGAGTAATTCCAGCACCACCATGTCTTCTCTTCCAAGTTTACACTCTACGAGCAGGAAAACAAGTCAGCTCGTCTCTGAATCACTGTCTGAAGGGGATTTACTCTAGCTCACATGTTACAGGATCATGTGTTTAGTGTTAACAAGATAAACAAATGTTCGTTTTGAATCAAAGGACGTTACCTGGATCAGCCTTTTTTGCCTCTTTTAGCCTGTGTTCAGCAGCAGAAGAAATCTGCTGGTGAGGGATGAGGTTTAGGGCTTTCTGCTGCAATTCAGAGCTTTCGTACAGCATCACATGCTGGAAGTTGGACTGAAGAGTCACAAAGAAGCTCATGCTGTTCTCCTGCAGAAAGTCAACAACAAGATACAAATCGAGCATTGGGAAAACAGTGATAATACATCAGAGATAAAGGAAGGACATGTAAAATTTCAGTACACTTCTGATAGGTTGCATTTAAAATCAGAGGAAGCCTGTTTACCAAAGATGATGGCTGTGCAACAGGTGGATGGCTGGAGGCTGCAGCAGCTGCTCCCTGTGGTACTGAAGCTGAGGAGGAGGAGGAGGAGGAGGCTGCAGCCTGAGCAGAGGGTGGTGCAGACTGACCTCCACGAAGCCTCTGATCCCTTTCTGCTGCGATGGTTTCCCTGATGAGCTTCAGCTGCTCCACTGATGCAGACTTGGGGAACACGAGGTGAGTCTCAGCCTGGGAGGAGATTCAGAGGTGAAAACATTGATCCACAGTCACTGACAGATAAACAAAACAGACCCTGGGTGTCAGGCAAAGAGCAAAGACAGACTGCAGCTTCATAGTGGTTACATAATGATTACCTCCTCAAATCCCATCTCAAAGAGAACCTCCACAGCACCTTTGATGGGCAGCAGCTTGGTAGAGAAAGTAGGATTTCCTATGCGGATTGATCTGTACTTTTCCTCATTGGGATACCTGTGGGAAGATGAGATGAAATGAAGAGATAAAGCAAGGGCGTGTATGGCTTGAAAAAAAAAACAGCTCATACTATTTACATTTAATTCTGCAGTATAAACAGTGTTGATTTCACTACATAATATTGTGAAAAGTTTGCTCTGAAAAGGTAAACCTGTATTTTTTCATACTTTTTTAATCTGTGGCAAGTAAAGTTAAATGTTTCAAGTCTCCTGTTGTGACATTTAATTACAATGGTGCTCATTAACGCAGTTTCAAATGATACAATTCAGTAATGTCCAACTTCTTACAAGTAAATACATTTAAAAAATCAACAATTAACTACTTATGCATCAGAGAATGGCAGTGACCAGATTTTGCCGGGTGTTACTGAAGCCCAGGTTGCTCTGAGAGAGGTTTGTATTTATTTATTGCTGACCAATGAAGCACAGCAGAATCAATGTCAGGAAACCATGGAGTAGGTTTTTTTTTGGCATTGTAGGCAGGTGCTCAGTCCTGCTGGAAAAGGAAACTAACACATTTGTGAAACTTGTCAGCACAAGAAAGTGTTCCAAACAATGTTCAGAGACATAACTTTGCACAGTTTTGACACTGACATCTCTGAAGTTCTTGACTGTTTATGACACACCTTTAAGAGTTGCAGCCATTTCTGTTGCCAGTGTACCTTCATTTATCCTCCAAAGTCAACTTTCATATGCTTGGATGCAGTACTCTGTTGACAGCCAGTCGTTTCAGTAAAAACCTTCTATGGTTTTTCCTCCTTGTTGAGGATAATCATGCTCTGGAAAGCAATCATGCCATCATGACAGCAGCTTTTCCTATGGTTGTAGTAGCATGTTTTCTTAACTAGACTATGAAACCCATATTTTCAGTCTGGATTTGTGTCATGTATTTAATTTGGGGGCCGGATTAACCACAAAACTTTGTTTGTATCAGAAGCTATAAGATTTAACTGAGAATAAGTACAGCTGTTTAACATGCATCGATTGACAATACTAACTACTGGCATTTCTATTAACTTCTTCATTGTAATACACGCATCTGATGGTTAATAAAAACAGTCAGACTAATAAATCCCCACACATCTGTAGTTCACTGCGTCCATCAGCTCACAGATTTACCTTAAAATGTTGTCCGCGTACGTCAGTAACAACTTTGAGGCGTCGAGAAATTCCTCGTTTGGATTCTCAAACAAAGCTGAGACTGCAGAGGATTCAGACATTTTTAGCACTTCTTTTAAAAACTCGAGATAATGAGACTTCACTCTGTGACAGCTAAAGCTAATGCTAACAGTGTTGTGGCTGATAGGTGTTGTTTTGGGTCCTCAGCAGCAGCAGGAGGAACAGCTGCCCCACGAGCGCCTGATTCAAATTCAGAGCATAAATAACAGCCTATGAAATAAGATCAATATGTTGAAATTAGCATCTAATGTTCAAGATCCTGGTTATAGACTGTAAATATAATAATATATAAATCATTATTCATTGTTATTTTAATGGATGGATGATAATGAGATAATATCAAGCAGGTTAAAATATCAAATATGAATAAGAGAAATCCAGAGTCACAGCATTTAGGTTTCCTGAAATCATATGACATTATCCTCTTAAAACAAAAGATTAGTAAAACTTTAATTTTGAAAGTGCAAAAAAAGAAGTAGTTTCAACGGTGGTGTACATTTGAAGAACAGGAGTGAGAATACCCTACCCTTAACATGAAGCATTGAGATGTCTCAAATCTAAAACAGGATTTTATTTAGTCTATTCTCTCTTTCTATCTCTAAAAAAAAGAAGGAACTATCCAGTCCAGATTAAGTGCTGAATCAAGACCAAATACCACATAATACATTGAGTCTCTTGAAATCACCTGTTTGTTTCTGAAGTGGGATTTGAAGCCTATCATTGGCAGTTCCCATATTACAATGTTGACTTATTCCAGCTTTGATTGATCTTCTATGAAGTAAATAAGTGGAATTGAGGTGGACCATTAGCACCTTCACAAACAGCTAAAGGGTATCTGCCTGTCAGTAAGGCGAGCCATGCACTTAATGGGGCAGAAACTTTAAGTTTTGCATTTTCCAAAATGAAAATTTATAAAAGAATGAGTTTCACTCCCCATACTGACATATACTGATACTGACATAAGTAATTCAGACCTTTGTAGTTTTGCTAACCAGGTTGTAAATAAGTTTAAAGATGGACTTTAGCAATATGCATGACTGCATGCTTAAAATAAATGATCCAGGTGTTTTTAAAATTAAAGAGACCTTTAAAAGGTTTTGCATTTTAAGATTGTTCAGGTCATAGTGTAATGTGGTCTAGATGTCAAGCTGTGAAAAAAGTATTATTATTATTCTTATTATTATTCTTATTATTATTCTTATTATTATTCTTTTTATTATTATTATTATTATTATTATTATTATTATTATTATTATTATTATTTTCATTATTATATGGGGGGTTGTTCTGTTTTTGTGCCATATTTCTCAATAGAAGAAAATATTTATTTATTTATTATTTATTTATTTATTTATTTATTTGAAGTCATGAAAATAATTTGACAGCTTTGGTAGTTAGTAGTTTTGGTAATTAAGTTTTTAAATGTCATTTAAATGCTGATAATAATCGGGCGATCAGCGGAGCTACCTAAAGCTGCCGATTCAAAGATGGCGTCGTTTTTGTCTTTGCTGAAGTGTTTTGACAGTTGTTGGCACATTTTGAAGTGCTAAGAAACTGTAGTTCACCCGAATTTAATGATTTTTTTTATTTTCTCCATGTGAAATTATTAATTTTGAAAAGAGGATTTAACAAAGCTTAGAAACAGCTGTCAAACCTGTCAAAGACTGCATCATGACTGCTCTGTCTCTATCCTTATGGACTAAATCACATCTGAGATCACAGAATATAAGGTCAGTTCTTCTTAAGAGCGTCTCTTTTTGTCCAAACCAGGACTCCAGAAGAGCCCACAGCTCTGAGCAGCACAGAAGGAGGGTTGTTATCACGGGGATAGGGTTGGTGTGTCCTCTGGGGACAGGGACAGCTTTGCCCTGGGAGAGACTGGTCAAAGGTCAAAGTGGGATTGTTGCTCTGGACTCAGAGGAGTTTAACTCTGTCCCCTGTAAAGTTGCTGCACTGGTGCCAAGAGGAGATGGACCAGGCCAGTTTAAAGAGGACAGGTTTGCCTCTCGTGGAGACATCAACAGCATGTCACCTGCCACTGTGATGGCCCTGGGAGCCGCTCAGCTGGCTCTGGAAGACTCAGGCTGGTACCCAGAAACCCCAGAGGAGCAGCTCAGCACTGGGGTGGCTGTGGGCATGGGCATGGTGTCTCTGGATGAAATTGCACAAACTTCTGCTGCCTTTAAAGAAAAAGGCTACAAAAGAGTCAGCCCTTTCTTTGTGCCTCGCATCTTGGTAAACATGGCGGCTGGTCACATCAGCATCAAACACAAACTGAAGGGTCCAAACCACGCAGTGTCTACGGCATGCACCACAGGAGCACACGCCTTAGGGGATGCAGCCAGGTTCATAGCCCACGGAGATGCTCAGGTGATGGTTGCCGGGGGGACAGAATCATGTGTGGGGCCCTTGTCCATAGCCGGGTTCGCTAGAGCAAGAGCCCTCGCAACTAAGTGGAACAACAACCCCACACAGGCGTCGAGGCCCTTTCACCCAGAGAGAGAGGGCTTTGTGATGGGAGAGGGAGCAGCGGTGCTCCTCCTGGAGGAGATGGAGCATGCTGTGAGGAGAGGAGCCAGGATGTACGCAGAGGTCCTGGGGTATGGGCTCTCAGGAGACGCCAGTCATATCACAGCGCCCACTGAGGATGGAGACGGAGCCTTCAGGTGACTCATTGGAGTTTTCCTCCTAAGCATTTTAAGATCAACAGTTAAAAAAACTTAGTACAGGGACTCAAAAGATCATCAACATGCACAACAGGCCAAAAAAATCCATGCTTTCAACAAAAATAATTACGATTTTAACCAGAGCAGTCTCCCAAAAGGGATTTCCAGTCACTGCAGAATTTCTTTATCAAATAGTGCACATGAATCCTGTTGGATACACTTAAATTATGAAATGTTTTGAAAATTACAACCAATTTTAGGCACCAATATAAAGGTAACATGACCAAAAAAGTTGCTTTTCTTCAACAATGATTCAACCCTTAGCAAAACCACTTTTATGCCGTGGTTATTATATGATACTGCTTGGTTGATGTAAGCTAGATTGCTGGATGTTCTTCCGACATTTTTTACTGTGACATCCGATTTTCCTAAGTTAGCCATCTCTATTGTAAGTTTATGACTTATTAAACTTGTGTATGTTTGTGTTTTACATGAAATATGCTCAAATTCAAACATATCTTAATTTATATAGCTCCTTTCATGTATTTAAACATTCAGCCCAAAGTGCTTCAAACAGGAACAGAGACCATAAATAGCAGCTATAGGTAAGAAAAGGAGAGTAACATAAAATACTCCACTTGGAATCAGAAAAGTTTATTTGACAAAAATGCTCTCTGCATTTTGCGTATTATACTAAAAAAAATTTTATCATTCATTGAGTTTTATTATATAATTAGGACAGAAAGCTCAGATTTTGTTTGGATGGACATTAAAATATTGCTTACCAAAATAATTTGATAATTGTACATATACTTTTTGACTCCTCAAACTCCCAGAGTTCACTGTGATTCTTTGGTTTCATCCTCTGAGTCTCCTCCTCCTCCACAAGGTGAACGAGGTCCTGGCTGCTGAACTCCATCAGCCCTGGACTTGTTGGTTGTTTGTTCTCTGGAGCTTATCTGAGCCTCTGTTTATGTTTTTAGCACCTCTTTACTAAAAAGCAACACCAGGCTTCAATCTCACAGAATACAAATCAAAGTGCTGACTGTCTGGTTACATTTCAGCACTTTCTTTTTTAAATCTGTGATTTAACAGACTCTATATTATTTAGAGAGTTGTTAGTCAAACGAAACCACATCCAGCCTGATTAAAAAAGACATTATTTCCTCTTGACTCTGGTTGCATGTGGATGTTGTTTTCGAGGGGTCATGCACCAAAGCTTTTGAGAAGCTCTCAAACAGTGTAATTGATGAGTGGGCTTCTCTGAGTGTTTCATCTGAAAACAGCTGGGCACTGGGAGCTGCTGTGAGAGCAAAGTTTGCAGACCGGATAAACAGAACAATGAGTTGAAAGGGATGAAAAAAAAGTTATCTTGGAGGAAATGCAGGAGATATCTGCTTTTGTTCATTCTACACTTTTTATCCATAGATTTCAAAACCCTGATAGCGAAAATCTGGAGGCACAGTGACTTCAACAAGCAGGGACATTTGAACAAACCCCACAGCAGTGTCACTCTTGATGGATTGCTGCATTGCATGAATGCTGCTCCTGCTAATCACAATAACTAAAATGATATCATTTATATATTAACACTTTAATTTGTATGAAATGATATGATTAGCCTTTGCACCCTTTGTGGGTGTTGAACAAAGCTGACCTGACCTCCTGCTTGCTCTCTCTACAGGTGCATGTCTGCAGCACTCAGAGATGCAGGCGTCTCACCTGCAGATGTCACCTACGTAAACGCTCACGCCACCTCCACACCTCTGGGTGACGCTGCTGAAAATGCCGCCATCAAAAGGCTCTTTCATGGAAACTTGAAGAACCTGGCTGTCTCCTCCACAAAGGGGGCCACAGGACACCTGCTGGGGGCCGCAGGGGCGCTGGAGGCAGCGTTCACAGCTTTAGCCTGCTACCACAAAATCCTCCCCCCCACCCTGAACCTGGACCGCACAGAGCCAGAGTTTGACCTGAACTATGTTCCCTGCTCAGCGCAGACATGGCAGACTCACGGTCGAAGAGTCGCAGTCTCAAACTCATTTGGCTTTGGGGGAACAAACGCGTCGCTCTGCCTGGCCAGCATCTGAAAACCAGACTCTGGACTTACAAAGTTTCACTCACTGAATGTTTTTCAGTAGAATAATATATTTCTGCAACTTCCATATTGTGAAAAACTCTTCAAGAACTTGATTCACAAATTCAAACAAAAATTGCAAATTAAAATAAAATGGGAATTCAGCTCTCTCTTCATTATACTGTTTGTTTTTGATTGCCACAAAACTGCAAAATTTGAAATACTTGCTTAGGGCGTTTCTTGAGGGATTGATTTGATGGAAGACTGTAAATTCTTTCAGAGTAGGCCGCCTCCAGTAGCCAATCTTCCAAATTTAGTTGTTGGATGTTTCTTTTTTTATTGTTCATGGTCTTTGTTAGGCTACAGTGTTGTCCGCATACAGGCTTGTGAAGAGGTTCAGGAGATGGATTGTTTATACATTTCATACATTACACAATACATAATGTTAGTAATAATAATAAATTTAATTTATTCTTTCAATATAAGAAACAAAATGACTTAGAGTTAAAAGGTGAAATGAACAAACAAACCAAATAAAAGAGGCAGCCAAACAATTGACTAAATCTATAACATGAAACAAATACGTAACGTTAAAACAGAGCTAGAATGAGAAAAATCACAGAATGAAAACTTTTCTGTAAAAATGAGTCTTCAGAGGTGAAATAAAACAAAAGAACTGACTGTACAAGTCTGATCCCCTCTGGCAGGCGGTTTCACAGTCCAGAATCCTTGATTTAAAAAAAAAAAAAAAAGTCCCATTTGGTCTTCAGTCTGAACCTTGGATTCAGCATCTCAGTCTGCATCCTGACTCAGACATATAGGAGGGGGCAGGACCAAAGGTAAGAAAGCACAAGAAGATTTTCGTCCCAGAAATATCTCTACACAATGACAAGAAAAGATCAAATACTCCATGTTGTCCACAGGGGGTCAGCAAAGATGACACAATCTGAAAGTTCTTCACAGGAGCCGCATGTAGAAGGATTTTAATAAGAATCTCTCAAAAAACATCAATAAATCACCTCAAACAAATAAAGCATTTTGCTGTACAAAGACACAAATATGTCAAATGAAATGGAGCACAGTAAGAGGAAGCTAACATCTCTGGATTACAAGGCAGAAAATGCCTCCTTTAACGTGATGAGCAACTACACTCAAACTTGGTTAAAGTAGAATAGAAAAGAAAGCCATATATTGAAATTGCGTGACTTGCATACAAACAAATTAGGAGTGCAGAAACAAACAGCAATTACTTAAAAATAGCACATATAGTAAAACAATAATTGTTTTTTACAATACAAATATTCACACTTGTGTTCAGTGTGCTGTTGGCGCTAAGGAAAACGCTGTCTCTGCATCTATTGGTTCTGGTTTTGTGCAACCTGTAGTGCCCGCCCAAAGGCAACAGGTTAGAAATGTGTTGAGCTCAACCCCAAAGTCTTTTTACTTTACTTATAGTTCACATTTTATGGCACCTAACAGGGTATCTCTACTCCTTCTACGAAATGCATTTTGGTGATCAAAATGTCATCATAAACAGGTCACTTTTCAGCAATTAAAGTGTTTTTCTTAGATAAAAACTAGGCCCAATGGTAAAATTTTCTGTTTGACAAGACCCACGTGTGTTCTGTTTGTCAAGACCTAACATTTATGTGAAACTAACTCTTCAAAATATGAATTGAAGACTGAATTATGAAGCAGGAGTTCACTTCTTTCCCAGCAGGGGGTGTCGACACACAGCTAGTCATGCATGTTGCTAGAAGTACATTGCCAGAACAGTGTTGACATCCAAGAGCAACAAAACATCACCACATGAACAAATATCAGAACTGACTGAGGTCAAAGGTCAAGGTTCAGTGCTGATTATCTGAAAGCAGTCAGGAAGTATTTCAGTGATGTAAAGAGATGACGCAGGGAAACAGCCTCACAGTAAACAGAGAGGAAATCATCCAGTAGATGTTGATAAAAGATAAACATTTAGAGATAATTATCGCTGCTGTTAGCTTCTTGTGTCTCTTTCGTGTTTTCTTTTCACTCAACCAGAAAGATTAGCTGGGTCATGGCAATCTGGAAATGAGTTGTTGTGTGTGTTTGAGGAGGACTTAACATCCGAAAGGAGACAAGAGCTCTCTTCCGAGCCTTTTGTGTTCACTCAGGAGACTCCTGACCCTGAGTGAGTCAGCCTGCTGTGGTCTTTCACTGTGTTGTTGAGACCTGGGATGACTAGAACAGGAAAGATGAGTAACGGAGGTCAGTGTGGGACAAAGTGTTATTATGCTGTGGTTAAATTAAAGTAACGGTAAACAGTTTCCTGGAGGGACATTTGTCTGACTTTTAACCTGTCTTTAAAGTCTGAACATTACTTACTTTTCTTCTTTATCCAGGAGAAGAAACGGTTCATCCTTGCGTCCTTGAGGGGAAATATGATGAATGTGAAGAAGTGCAAAGTGATGAGTTGAAACCATTTATACTATAGTTGAGAATTAACCTGAGTTCAAATTTCACCTCAGAAAGTTTTAAGTAGGAAGCAAAAACAAATCCCACACATAACAGCAAGCAATAATCTATACGAAAGAAGTTGATCTTTAATCTAATTTTGAAATCCAACACGGAAGAGCTTTGAACCTGCATCTTTGGTTGAGGCCAGCAGGCGACACACAGTTTAAAATGTTTTCTACATCTTCATGGAGTCTGGGCCCCTAGACGCACACACCTCAAAATGGAACTACAAATGAAAACCACTACATGCCTCATGATTGGTCTGCTGAGCAGGGTCCTGTTTCCTGTTTATAAATTTCCATATACCATCTCAACAAAAGTGGGACATAATAACAGTGTTTGAGCATCCTGCCCTGAGTGTGACAAGAAGATAATCACTTCAGTCTTTTCCAATTAAACTAACATTTGACAAGGTGATCAAGACTTCCGCAAGAGTATTTCTGTTCCCATTTCATTCTACATCCAGTTCTCCTTCTTCCCAGAGCTTTGATGCTGACTCACCTTTAAACATGAATAAGGGAAATGTCTCAGCTTTGAACACTGTTATCACTCAGTGGAGATTCAGCAGCTTTCTGGATGATGCAGGATGATGCTTCACTTTTCTCAAATGTTGATAAGTTGAGGGAGCTAATGGAAGCAAATGTTTTCCCACAGTGTTAACAGGCAGAGGTGAGAGAAGCTAGACTTCCTTCTTGGATTGATTTGTTCAAACCAACACTTTGCTGATAAACCACAAAGGATCTTAAAATAGAGGAGAATTTGGTTTAAATTAAGTAACTCAATTGAACTCATAAATTCATTTTAAAACATACTTTAACATATTATTTGTTGAGTTTTCTCATGATGCCTTTAGTTCTGATGCCTCAGACACAGTGCAGAAAATGAAGTGACCAAACCCTCCCTCCTAAAGCTCGTTTCCTGCCTCATATATGGCAGCCCAGACCTTTTGTTCTATATTTCACTTCATGAATAATCGTTCTGTCCCTCCTGAATTAATAGCATGATGTAAAGCCTGACCCACATGATGAATTACTGTACTGGGAATTTCTGTCCGACCCATTTTTAGAGATTACGTATTATTAACTCTACAGCATGTCACATCCTGCTAATGAATAAATAAATTATTCATCCATTTTTTAATTTGAAATAACCCGACAGAGATGAATGGGTTGGCTTTTTTTGTGGGGTGTAAGGAAGGAAAGCCCGGCATCTACATGGGAACATTTTGGCCTCAGGACTTTTGCATCACTCTGTCCGTCTCACTCTGGTTTCCTGCCTTTATGTATAGGATGAAAGTTTATCTTTCAGCACCAACTTACTACAAGTTCTGCAGCATTAAAACCAGCATGCACCATATCTATAAAGTTGTGGATGTTCAACTGTGGCCCCTTGCGTTGACATCCAGCTCTAATTTAGGGTCAAGTCTTCGAATGACTTTTTTCAAGTCAAAAGTTGATTGTGAAGCTGCAGAAACCTCTTTGACCAGGACAAATCTCAGACCTGGATTCTACTCAAAAGGACCGAGATATTAGTCGGACACTGAGCCAAAATGAAGAAACACAATTCATCAGAAAGTAATTTCAGAGACACTTTCTTCAGAGCTCATCTCTGCTCACTCATACATGATGAAACAAATGAAGAAAGGACATGTCTGACCAGTTAAATCGCAGCTCAAAATGGCTCAGCACCCTGAGATATTTTCACCAGATATTTCAAAGTATCCTCCCTGGATTTCATCAGATATTGTGTAATGGATGTGCAACCACAGAGTTTAGACATGTCACATCTGGAGCATATCTGATTTAGTGTAGTGAACAAGACCACTACATACTATCAGAACATGGACTCATGAGGCTGTGTCATCAGTGCCACACATCACATTTCTGATGTCATGTCTTTGATTATTTCTACTTTAATGACAAAAAGTAATGATATGCATCTATCTCTCTATATTACTTCTATTTCTCCTTACTGCTTTTACTAACATCTTACTGCTTTATCTCTTTCTTCTGCTTGCAGATATTATTATAGTAATGTCAATAATAAGTCTAAATAACTTCATTTTTTTTATATACTGTATCATTTTCACCTGAAGGATGATGGAAAAATGGGTTCTGCTTTTTTTCTAAATTCAAAAAAAATGTGAAAGAACTAAAATTTCTTATGAATTTTGTTTAAAAGCTGATACCAAAACTCATGAAGTAATTGAAAGTGGATTAACAACCCTATTTACTATTTTTTAGACCATATTGATGGAGAAAACTCAGTTGTGGTGACCCGTCCTTTGCTCTGAGCGCTCTCTGTTCTTCATCCTACACTTGGTTTGAAAACAACTTTTACTGGACCAAAAATATTGATTCAAAACATCTGTTCATCTTCTACTAATATCGATGTCTTCTAACGAGAGGACTTCCAAGCGGAATTATAATCACCATGGTAACAGAGTCAGCATGTGTTCGCTTTGATATCAGTCCGTCCCACATGAAGCAAAGCCTATCACCACTTTCTAAAATTAGACCTCCTCTCTGTGTCTGAGGATCTCACTGGACGGCCATCATTCCTCTGCTCTGACCGGATTCTATCACAGCGCTGACATGTAGAGACAGACAGCTGTTCACCATTGGTCACCAGAGTGGCTGATCCACATAAGGAGCCTGTTTTTGGGCAGGAAGGTGAAGAACCCAGGGATGCACCAGGAGAACAAAATCTTTTTGAGCAACATGTGACTTCTGATATGAAACTGATTTGACCTCATCTCTGAAAATAAAAATGTAGCAGTTGCTGTTGACCACATTTACATGAGATCAGTTTTAGGGTGAAACCCAAAAGTATTGTTGTATTTCAGTCTCCCGTATACACAAAAACAGCATTTCAGCTGACCTAAACACAAACTTTTGAAAACAGAGTGAAATTTTCCTGGAACGCTATTTCCACCAGTCTTGTCTAAACGCAAAGCCAGTGTTTACAGTGAAAATGCTGACATTGTGCACAGGTTTGTGCGTGCTGAAGGGTGCAGATCAGAAACTTCAGAGCAAAAAACAACTGAAAGAAATGGGCAGAGGAGCTTGCTCTACTGTCAGCAATAATGCAAACATCACTGTCACACGCTGGCTTGACAGTTCAGTCATCCACATGGTCTCGTCCTGTGCTGGTTAGCCCCCTGAAGATGTTGCCAACTAATGGGTCAGGATGGTCCAAAAACCCTTTACTGTGGCCCTTATTAGATTGACCAGTGATACTTATTGACCAGTGTCTAGCAATGTACCCCCACAGAGATCAAAACAAGAGATGGTACATCCGAATGTTTTTTCCTTTTTTGGATGTGACCATTGTAACTGCCTGGCGCCTCTACGGATGTCTGGTTTGGAAAAGATGAGACTCCTCCTCATGCTCAGGTACATGTTGTCCACTAGGTTGGACATGTCTGTAACTTTATGGAGCAATAATATTTTTGGGGGAAAAAAGCACTTTTATTTTCATTCCCTGAGAAGAATAAAAACACCTCAGAAAAAGATCTTGACCAAGGCTTTCATAACTCATGCATCAGAGGGTTAAACCTCCACTGTGCCATGCGCGAGCCAAACAACAGCAGTGGTTTTGTTCTTCTGCTAAATGTGCTGTTACTACTTTTATAATGATACTGACAGATGAGAGCCCGGTGACTAGTTACACCATTTGTCCATTCAAAATATGACTTATTTGAGACACGTTTCTTAATTTTTGGCCAAGAGTCTGAAACTTTAGTCCAAGTAAAGCTTTTAACAGGGAGAGAAACTGATTAAATGATTGTATGACGAGGTACAAGAGTGTTTCAAAATTATTTATATGGCAAAAATAAATCAAAGTGATGCTTCACAGGCCCAACTCTACCGCTAGCAGTGAGAAGACTTACTTTAATCTAATGTACAATTATAATTTTATAAAGTCTGTTTTCATATTTTATAATAACTGTTACATGAGGGCAAAAACTTACAGCAAAATCCACATCCAGTTTCACACTGAATAGAGATGCAATTAATGATGTCTGCACACACCTGCGGTCTTCATTTAAAGCTGAGTAATAAACAGTTTGTACCTTGTTTCTTCCTATCTCTGCTGTGAGCCATTGCATCTTTAATGAAGGTGCAAAAGCATGTAAATAATGGTCCTGTCACAGAGTGAAGTGCTGCAGCAGTAATCGGAGGCACGGTGCAGACAGGAGGAGTCATAAAAGGTACAAACATACAGCTCATATCACATATGATGTATTTAAGTCTCAAATTGAAATCATAAGGCTCTGCTCCTTTTTCTGATTAAGCACAATGTTTCCTCAAATCTGTTGAAGTCTTTGGTTCTACCTTTGAAAGATATATAAGTTAGAGTGGCAACATGGTTATCAAACGCGCAGACGTGTAATTATCTAATTTCCTTAATAAGAAAAGAGGTGTCTAGTCTTATAAGAGTTTGTGCTAATCACTGTTATCATGACTCCTCTTTTATTCAAACTCTTCTCCAGACAGTGAAGATAATCAATAAACAGAAACACCAACTAAACAGAATATAAATTCACACTCATTAGAATTCAAAAGAAGTAATTCTGCCATCTAAAAAGGTTCAGCAGCTGTGTCTCCTCCATGGCTCAGGCTCTGAGAGTGTGTGAAAACCATTCAAACGAAAAGCCTGATTTAACAGCTGAACGCAAAAAGCTTCACACTGTGCTGAAAAAAGCAACAAAACTTAGAAAAATGTGTTGTCAGACGTTAATTTTCTGCTTTTTAAAAAGTAATCAGGAGTGAGAACAGCAACTGTGCCCCTCTTAACACTCGAACATCAGGCTGTAAACAGGCCAACTGTAGGCCGAGGACCAGTCAGGACCAAATGAGTCCTGGATGTTTGTGTTTGTGACTGCAGCCCCGGCATTAGTCCAAACTAAGAGTGTCAACATTTCACAATTAATATGCATCATATAAACAGTGCGACAGTGTGAAATGGTTTGGTTGTGTTATAAATATGCATTAAATGAAAACAATGTGAGTGTGAAAAGAGTTATAAAATGCTAACCTGAAACTCTTGTAGACATTGTTCTGGCTGAACAATCTAAAATACAATCTTAAGTAAATTAGGATGTGTGTGATGACTTTTTTTTGTTTTGGTAGCAAACTAACTGGATGCTGGATGAGGGACAGCGCGCAAAGGGGTTGGATAAGGCACCTTTTCTTTTTCTCTTTAAGAGCCAGGTGTGCCTGCAGGCAGCTGTGTAGCAGATTTAAAAGTTTCCACTTAAGTCATGTTCACATGTAGACAGGTATCTGGGAAACCATGTATATTTTTATATGTTCAGGCCTGTTATCCACATGAAATTACACTTTAACATCATGGAAAACATTTTTTTTCTTGCAAAATGGTTTCATGTGGCAGTAAACAGAGTTTTTGGATCTCAAACATCACAGCTTTTGACAAAAAGCCATGTCATGCATGAATACAGTAAGTGTGATTGCTGCTGGCATGTTAGTTTTAACATCGATGCAAATACTTCTTGCATGCTTATGTCTTCAAGTGCATCTTATTACTTATACTGAAGAGCAAACCTCTTTATGAATCCAAACATAAAATCATGGTGCAATACCTAAAAACTCTGGCAGAAGAGACAGAATGACAGGAATTCATTCTGATTGGCTAACAAGGGTTTCATGTCTGAAAAATGCTGTCACTTATGGGTCTGGCGTGCCAAGAGCTATACTTTTTGATAGATTTGCCTGGATGCATGTGGCCATTTTTTTTTTTCTTTCTTCTGTTTTTATTATTTTTTTAAATTGACTTTTTTTTTTGTAAATGATCCAGTGTGGAGAAAAGTTTTTTTTTTGCTTTTTTTTTTTTGAAAACGAATGAAAAAGAGGCGGCTGTGACCTGCTGGAGCAGGGATGCAGTTGGACCACAACGGAGCGGATCCAGGATGATATAACACATTGACTTGAATATAAACCAATCTGAACCTTGACACACAAGACACACAATTCAAGTAGAAGTTGCATTGAAGCATGGAATACTGAAAACAATTCTCCTTTGAAACAAAAACTTTGAAGACTTTTAAAAGTTGCTGTGAGGACTACTGATTTGGTGTTGAATGTGGGGAAGAGTTCATCTGTAAACTTTACTCACAGGATGAAGACTCTGTTTCCCATAAGCACCATCGACTGTTGTAAAGATGTGACCTTTGTTTGTTCTTGTTTTGGAACCATACAAATGGGGAGCTTCTTCTCAACCCTGGTTTGTTTAAATAGACAAAAACTGTAAACTTGGTTTGTAGTTTAGTGTCCAGAAGTGAAGCAGACTTTCTGTTTGCATGTCACAGACACAGCCTGGTCCTATCAGTGCTCATCTACCAACTCAAATGTCATTTAGCAGAGCAAACCTAACCTAGCTGTAAATGAATTGGTGTTTTCCTTAGAAAGTCTCACCTGACCACGGATACCAAGAAAAGGCATTTAGGAATAACCAATTTTGATGCTAATAGTCTCATTGTAATTCAATTGTGAGCAGGCAAATGTGAAAACTGAGACTGCTTCAAGATCACTTATAATGCCCTCACAAGGTCTTGAGGGCTGAATTTGCTTAAGATTGGTCACATTAGAAGAAGGACTATGATGTATTTCCCAGACTAACTTCTGTTACTGATGATCAGTTTCCTTTAAAAAGGAGAGCATTTTTAAAGTCTGATGAACTGTTTGAAGGACTGACACAGCTGGAGGAAACTCAGAGATGTTCTTGCACAGCAGTCTGACAGGCCTGCACATGTGCTGCTGCGCCTGGAGCAGATGCAAAGACAGCCACACTCCGCTGACATCAGCGAGTCGATTAAGTCTCCAACCGAGGACACTGATGGAAACCTGTGAGCCGACTGAACCCCAACAGTGTTTGAAGCCTGAGAGGATATGTGAACATGTGTTTGCAGTTTTACTTAAAAACTTAGTCAACAAAATAACAAAGTGATATTTCATATCTGAGGCTTTCAGTCAGATAGGGTCAACTGTGGTGTAATTTAGTGAAAATTGACCCCAGTTTTCAACTTACAATGTATTAATTATGTCACTGAAGTAATCATACCTTAAATTTGGGTTTGTTTACATTTTCTGTTAAGGTCACAAATAAAAAACATAATCTACTTAGTAACATCTCATTCAACTATATTTGGACTATTCAGACTCTACTCATGTAAGCTAAATCTCTGTGCATCCTGCAGAAACTCAACAATTCTGACAGCTGACATGTTTAAATGAATGGATTTATCATGATGTGTAATGTGAGAGTCCAAAATGAAAAAAATTGAGAACACAAGACTAGATTAAAGTTAGGGAGTGGAGCAGAAAAAACTTTTCAGAATGTAGGATAGGAAATACTTGAGGCCGAAAATGTTGTTTGCAACAATAGTCTAAATATGAAAACTAATTCTAATAGAAGCCAGACCTACCATAAAAACAGATCTAACAGGAAGTCAGACAGGGACAAATAAAAGGAGCCTTAAAAACATCCTGTCGATAAAAAACATTTTTTTGACAGTTGATTTTATTTGTCCAAATTAAGTTAAGGAAATAAAGTTCCTTTAGCATCATAAGGAGCAGAGCCAGGCCTGTAGTCAACAGGATGGATGTTTTCATGGGCCAATGATGACAACACAGATGAGGAGACCCTGTGCTGACTGCGCCCTTAAAGTGGGAGATCCTGGATTTCATGCAAGCTAAAATCCCCAGTCTTAAAATATGAATCCTGTGCCTAAAACTACTGTTTATCGAGTGTCCACTTAAAACTGTCTCCAGAAACACTTGAAACCATCAACACACTAGTTCAAAAAAGTCAATCTTTGCAACAGATATAAACATATTTATATCCTAGTTAAAAAAAAAGTTTGGACCCAGTAACTTGTTTCAGTATCTGCTCTAAGAGTGAGTGCATTAGCATGGCTGTTAAAGTGGATTCCTTTGCTTTTAGAGTCAGGCACTCAATAAACTCCAGTGAAAGCTCTTTTGGTCATTGCTGTAACTTCCAATCAATGGAGGTTTCCACTTTGTTTACTCACATCTGTGCTGTGATTAAAAGAAAGAAGGCATCACTGAAACTTTAAATAACAAGAATTCAATGTTTATGCTATAAATTGAATTAAATGTGCACAATCTGTCAAGAAAATGTATGTCCAAAGACATTAAGAGTGAGATGAAATTATGTTGGCGGTTTCATGTCTTTGAATAAGTTGAGATAAATGATGAACCTTAAGAGCAGCTCTCAGAGATTGATTCTCCCATTACTGTCTTTACTCTTTGAAAACCAGGGGAGGTTTTTATCTCCAGACTCCAGAGTGAATTCTCTCTGGAGGAGACAGTATCCAAGAGAGTCAAAGGCTCACTTAAAGGCAAGTACTTTATTTCCAGCCTGGAGTAATGGACCTCTGTGGGGAACGACTTACAATTCATGAAAGCTCCAGGACGCTGGGAGGTTGTTTTGTGGTCTCTACAGGGAAACAACACAAAGGTCATTCTTGAGTGCTTAACTTTTATAGAAGGATAAAAAATGTAGAACAAAAAGGAGAAAAAAAAGTTAGTAACTGTGTGAAGCCTCCTCTATTCTCTGCAGCGAGGCTTGTTGGTTCAGATCATCCTCTGGATCTCAGTGGGAGGTAGAGACATGAAATTCTGCTCTTAAAAAAATACAGCAGGTGGATTCTGTTGCATTTTTGGCAAATTTAGGCTGTTCTAAGTCAACGTTAAATATTTCTGCTAAGCAATGAAGTGTTCTTAGATCATTATGATAATCTAACCAAACCAATCTTCAAAATAAATGTGTGACAGAAAGCAGGAAACATTTGAAACAGACGTTTACTTATTAACCATCAATAAGCAATCAATCAATGCACTGTCATAGAAGAAGGTGCATAGTAAATCTGACGCCAATACAAGGATGAACTGATGTCTTGTATATGGCTCCTGCAGTTATATCATCAACTACAGGCCTGTCATGTATCCTACAGCATTTTAATGTAAACAGTTTTTTTTTTACTTTGTTTTTTGTGTTTTTGGGTGAAATGTTGTCATATTAAAAGACTTAAGAAACAAAATGGAAGAAAAACACTCCTAAAGCTCTGGTGCAAGACTAACTCTGTGTCAGGCAAGATGGTTAGTGGACTACAGGGTTTGCAGTTGTGTGTGAGTGGATGTGTGAGCGTGTCTGTGTCTGTTTTTACATGAACTCCAAGGCTCACACTATAAAGAGCGTGTTCATATCTTTGTCTTGAGTTTTTTTTTCTTTTGGTTGTGCAGGGCAGAGATAAAGCAGGTGTGTCAAGAAATAGTATAGTAAGAGGTTTCCTTATCTTGTGACATTCCAACATCAGCCCCAAACTGTATCATGATGTATGAAGACCAGATGAAATATACTGGCGTCTCCATCCCTTTACGCCAACAGAGACTCAATTTCACACTGTCAGCAAAAACACTGATATTATTTATGAGCATGAGCACATTTGTGTGGACCTGTATGTGTGTAAAAAGCAGAGAAGTGCATGTTGTGAGCTCCTTCACCATGTTAATATCTTGCTAATGAGCCCTTTTAATATAAAAACAGCACTGCACCATGGGCTCCAGACTTTTTTTTTCCTGGTTTAAGGTGTTGCCTGTTCACTGGAGATAGCAACACACCACTTTAGTGCCTGACCATACCTTATTTAAAAACAGACACAAGGGGGATAAGGTAAAATAGCAACTTCATTAGCTATTTCCACAATGTGGGCACTGGGTGCACTTCTACAAAAAGTTAGCAACATACTCTTGACAAGTATTTTTTATTGCTCTTATTTCCAGGCATCTTTAAAGCAAAGGGGTGCTTAAATAAAGTTTTTGGTAATCTTAAACTTCAAAAGAAGCCTTTGAGCTCCAAACAGAAAAGCTTACATACCTTCCCTGCCTCTTTTTTTAAAACTTCTGCTCCCTTTGAGATCGGCGTTGTGCTCCTGAAATGTGCATTAAAAGGATTCTACAGCAAGTTGAGCAGACAAAGAACAAAAGCAGAGAAACTTTTGCTTTCAGGAGTCCGATGCGTCCTTTTTTACTCTACCCTTTTAGAGCTCATTCTTCCAACCCCTGCCAGCTGTTGTGTATATCATTACAACCTCAATTACAGTCCTAATGACATTCACATGAGCTGTTTACAAGCTGCAAACATAATGGTGATTATCAGTCATAATAACGAACAATACGCAGGGTAATAAGCTGATTAAAAAGTGTGCAGTAATGTGCTGCACTCTGCTGTAGTCTTTGTAATTACCTTCCAAAAGAGCGTTTTTGCTGAGCACAATTATGGTGGAGGACTGCGGCGGCGTCTCTGCATAATGTGATGAGACTCTGCAGCTCTGGCTCCAAAAATCAAGCCATCAGAGACGCACAAAGACCGACTCTTTTATAATCGTAGAAATCTCATGTGCCATCCTCAGCACAGGTTCATGATGTGGTGTCAATGATAACAGGGGATAAAATACAGGAAATGAAAAACTTCTCATTTAATCACCTGAAATTCCCCTCGACCCTCTGCTGCTGAGCTCTGAAACTTAAGCTCTGTTCTCTGTTTCATGACGTAACAACAAACTGAGAAGAAAGTGTAACAGGTGGAAACACTTCACAGAGGAGAAAATCAATCAGGGGTGATTTGCATCTAGATGAAACCCCCACATTTCCCCTCACTCATGACATTTAAGCCCAAAGATGTTCATAAAGTTTCTCTCATCTGTGCACTTTTTTTTGATTGAGAAAACAGACTGCTAGTATTTCATCCTGATGATAAGTTAAAATAAGGTGAAGACACTTCATATCAGTAAGTTGAGTCCTATTAAATGAAATCCATGTTTTCACGTAGCGGAACAAAACTGCTGTCCTTGAGTGCAGCTGAAAGGAAAACCTTAGAAATGCCAAACAGCTCAATGACACTGGCACTTAGAGGTGTGCAGTTAACTCATCAATTTTACTCGTGGAACAGGTGGCATTTTTTGTATCATTTGCACAGGTTTGGCCTAAAAAAACATTTGATCCAGGAGGTGACTGCAAGAACCCAGTAACCACAGTCTTTTTGTGGCACTACTATAATTTCTGGATAATAGGCCCAAACTGTTTCCACACGCTTTGAACTCTGCAGCTTAAACACTGATGTAGCAAATGAATTGATTTTTATCAGGCTTTGTCATCAATACATTTAAGCCCCGTTTACATAACATTTCACCCCAAAACTCAAAAAACACAGTGAAATAAAAATCTGTGTTCGCACTGAAACGCTGAGGGTCTGAAAATGCTGTAGTTTTTAGTCCCGTGGTTGGTGATATAACTGTAGGAGCAGTTTACACGACAATAGTTGAGAGGCTTAAGTAGAGGTGAGCTGATCATCTGGCAAACATATTGACTGCTGATTGCACAAATGGTGCAGTAGATGTACATTTTATTGAAAGGCAGTCAGTACATTCAGCAGCACAAGCACAAAGTGATAGTCCACCATTGTTAAAGCTGTTGTTGTTGTCGTGGTTCGAGGCCAATCCACAATGAAAGCTAATGCGGAGGGTGACCTTAGTGTTTCCACTGACAGCTCCAGTTTACCGTTCACACAGCAACGATGAGAGACTGAGAAAGAATGTGTGACAAAGGCATTCTGAGGCTGTTCAATTTCAACACTTAAGAGGAGAAATACTGTGGTTTTAATGCACAGGAGGATGATTAAGATAGCAATAAATGACTTTTCTGTTAGGCTACTGTGTAACCAGTTTGGGGGAAAAAATGTAATCAAAAGTAAAAACGAATCTTTCTGTGTAACATCTTTCTGCATGAATATTCTATATTACACAATAACACCTGCGACTTAAAGAAAAAAGCTGCCTATATTTGTGGGGAAAAAAAAGAATAAATAAATCTAGTGGATGTGGCTTATAATCAGGTGCGCCCAATTGTCCAGAAACTACAGTATGTGCTTTTTGATAGCAGGAACTACAGTGTAAAATAAGCTCTGGAAAATTTGATGTGATCCTTGAAATGGCCCTGCCAGATTCACTTGATTTGATAACTCATAAACTATGAACTATGGTTTTCTTTGAGCCTGATAGTGTAAGTGTCTCTGTCAGCTCCCAGTGTTACAGTGTATAGAGTGATACTGGATATCTAGTTTACAGCTGTAGAAACACAGAAGAAGTGCTTGGGAAATGCATCCTTGTTTGATTTAATGTATCTGTATATTTGTGTCAAATTGTCTCATTAGATTCGAGAATCTAATGATGATCTGAGGCAGTTTTCAGGGTTTAACGACACACAGGCTTTGGGTCCTTCTGTACTTAATTGGTGTCAACACTTCTGAGCTTAACTACTATAGCTATCAGGTTGATTATAACAGATGGTGCTGGAAAGAGCTATGTGTCTGCATGGCAACGTCACATTTCTGAAAACAATGTGAACATTTACACAGGTTCCCCAAACTGTGTCTTGTATTCTGGACTTAATGGTGATTGTGTTTGTTTGTGGAGGCTTGTTCACGTCAATGTGGGTGTTTTCAAATGACTATACTGTGTTTGTAAATAGCAAAATATTATTTATCTGCTTTAAGTGTGCAATGAATTTCTATTTCAAAGAAGCAGATGGTAGCTTGAGTGTATTTAATATCGCGTGTCAGATTATTTGAACCATATTAGAGAGCCAAAGTAGAGGTAAAGATCACCATCTGCTCAGCTGTGAATAGATGCACCAACATAGATCCTCCATCTCCATCCCTTTACCAAGGTTACCAAGGGAGTACTTCTTTGTCGCTTCGTGACAGAACAATGATAAAACACAACAAACCAGCTGCAGAATGAAATCTCTTTATGATGAAGATAGCTCTGTAAACACAGCTTAATGAATCCCAACAAGCTTTTCTCCTGCACACCATTTGAGTCTGCATCAGCTAATGCTTCACGGCATGCGATGTATAGAAAAGTTTCACGTCTAATGAGATTGTTAAACAGCAGCCATCTGGTCGCAGAACCTGTATTCCAATTACATTTTTCAGAGGCTCTCTCTTCTATCCTTTCATCACGTTTTTAGTCAGCTTGAATCACCAACGCAAGATGTCATTTTTCCTTGTTACAAATGGACGAGTTAGATTGACAGTAGCCTTCTGACAACCTTGAAACACTGTTCACAAACCGTTGGAGCAGCACCATCGTACTGTGAGTGTGCAAAAACAGCCTCCATGAGCTGTCAGGAATTCAACAGACGCTCCTCGTGCAGCACAGATGGAAATATTTCTCAAAACAGTGAACCACCAGCCAAACTCAGCAGAACTCATATCTTCACTCAGTTGACTCGAGGCACAGCCGTAAGTACCCAATAATGTACCCAATAAGTACGACTATTAGTTTTTGGGGTTGAGGTCCACAATGTTTGGGATGACCCTCCACATCTCCATTAGTTTTGTAATGAGTTAAGTTTAAGAGTTCAGTCCTGAAATTCCGAAGATGGTGCGTTGTTTGTGCTAGGTCAAGGCTGACTACCAGGGTAACCATGCTGGATCTGTCCATCACATCCAGTGTTGAGATTTCTTTTGGATCAGTGTTTGAGAAAACACACTTGGGGAAACTTGGGGTTTCTTCAGAGGGAAGGCTGAAAAATACATTTGAGCCATTCTGGCCACTAGGTGGCACTGTTCTGTCTTATTTTTCCAGTTCATATAAACTTACGTTACGTTTCCTGTTTGTTTCCTGAGAATAAGTGGAAATATTTAGCAGTGTTTCACTCCCATCAGTTCACCTCTATCTCAGTGAGCGTCAAATATTGGTGTTGTTGTAATGCTGACCAATTCCAGCAGGTGGCGGTAATTCACCAAAACCTAAGTGGCACCACTGTGGTTTATGGGAAATAATGTGTGAGGTTGGCTGGACTATTGCATTCTGCAATCTGTGAATTTTTGACACACTTCCAATTTTACTCTTTTTCCACTAAATACATACTAAATTTCCACCCAATCAGTGGGAACTTCTTGTACAGTAGGCAGTGTTTCAGCTGTGTCATGATACATCCAGTTCCCTTTTTTCCTCAGCCTTGTCATCCCCTCTCACATCCCTCATTCTACCTGCACTGTTAAGAGCAGATCAAAGCCAGTATCCCTCAAAGGATGAGGATCTTATTGTCCATGGCATAAGTAGCTCACACCTGTGTGAAAGCTCCAGTTGTACAGGTTCAGGAACAACACCAGGGAACGGCTCCCAACCAGACAATCTCTTATTCAAGGAAGACCTTACATATTTCAGCATGTCTCATCTGGGCCTGTAAATAATGTGTTTTTTGTAAACTGCCCCCCTCCCCCTTGCGCACCACTGGTTTCATGAGGATCACATTTCAGATGTGGCTCTCTGTCTTGATTACCCCTGTTATAAACCAAGAAATGACTCTGAAAAGTCATTGTACGTCACAGAAATATTTACACTTATGGTAATATTATAATATGGTAATTTTTTTGACACACTGCCAAATTTCTTCATTTGTTTTATGATATTTAGCATCACAGCACTGGAGGGTAGCGCGTTCATTATTCCTATTTACATTTAGATGAGCTCACTACATCATACAGGGGGCTTTTGGTTCCTCGACCCCTGAATAGAGACCCAGAGGTTCCTCAGCTGGATTATTAGGAGCTCTGTTTGTTTTGTTTATCTATCTACTTACTCACTCACTTTCTTATTTCTTTCTTTTATTTTTGCCTCAACTCAAACAGTTCAATTCCAAATCCTGTTGATACCACGTCTCTTCAGCCTTTGGAAATGATGTGCAGTGTTGCAGAGTAGATCAGCAGACATGGTGGATGCAGGAATGAATAGTGAATCTCAGAGTATCACTGTGGGGTGTTGTCAGGTTGTTCATCTCATACCAGATGTATATGCAACGTATGATATGTAATGACACAAGAAAACTCACAGGTAGCATTTTCACAGTAGAAATGTTTACATGTTTACAGCCTTGTAAAACTAATGTCCCTCTGAACGGGTTAATTCCTTTAACATCACTCATTGAACTGTGGGTGAATTTTTTTCTAACTCACTGGTTGAAGATGGAAGGATCACAAGTTTGTCTCTATTTCTTTGGCTTTGCAATTCAATTACTTCCTGCTAAACCAGGACAACAGCTTCAGTTGTTAACATAGTATTGAAAATGAATAACTACGTACACCTGGATACACACTCCAAATGTGAACAGAAATGTCTGGGGATCAATGTTATCTCAGTAAATGATGAACAATTATCTTTGGCACAATGTTAGTTTAATTACCAGAGTGCTACGCCAGTGTTGACATTGTCACCAGCCCAACAAGCAACTTGAGAAGTGGAATTAGAGTTGGAATCAAAAGAACATATTGCACAGAGCAGATGGTTGGAGGCACTTTCATGCATCTTAATATCTGTTTAGATGACAGGTTGGTACATTACAGCTCGGGCTTCTTAGCTCTTCCTGCTCCCTACACTTATGATTCTCCTGCACACAACCCACAAAAACACATTTAGACAGAAAAAGTCTGAAAAAAAAAACCCCTCTGTCACATGTTGTTTTTGTCCCAAGTCTATTGCAAGAAACTACATGACAGCTAACGGTGCTTTGTGTCTGCATGTTGAATATGATGAAGGGCCACTTTGTTTATTCCTCCCTCGTGTTTACAGTGTCATGCCGCCCTCAGGTAACAAAAAGACCTGTACCGTAGTTGACACACAGTTGGATCATTATAAAGCCTTGATTAATTAGAGGACCTCACTGGACATTTGTCTCCCTTAGCTTAAAGGAGAGAAAGATGTTCAGTCATGGCATGTTTACACTGTGCACACACATTGTTGGAGTACTATAGAGCATGCTGCGCTTCCTCACTATTCCCGACATCATCTTGATATTGACTTTTCATTATACATCCACACGTTTTACTGTTTCTTTCTGGCCACAGGTGATTTACTTGGTGTTGAGGACTTAGGAGTTATCGTGCCTCTTGATTTCAAGGACTTGAAGCAGCTCCTATAAAAAGTCTGACAGGAAAGCCTGGGTGAGCTCTCACACACTTCAGAGCTGATGAGACTGGATCTGTCCTCGTCATCCTAATCCTGGATATATCCTCAAAGTATAACACTGCCAGATTTAAAGTGAAGGTTCTGCTGCTGCTGCTGCTGCTTTTATACATTTCTAAAAATGATCACAGGGCTGCACAGATTCACTGCTGTCAGGTGGACACCCATGAGCCTCCTACTATACATTCAGCTCAACAAGTCGGCTGAACGACCCGAGGATGTGCATCATTTGCAACAAACATTATTGATCTGACGCCTCAATTAGGAGAAAGAAATCATTTGTCTTTGTGTGACAGAGTCATTACTGATCACTGTTGGGAATAAATCATTTTTTTCATATTCTTTGCACATAACTTGGTCAAGGTAAACATGAATCATAGAGACACTTTTAGTCAAAGCTGCAGAGACAAACAGGGCTTAAGATGAAGTTCAAAACAAGGCTTTGTGATCATAAGTCTGCAGGACTGAGAGTTTTACCTTTTTTAGTTTGTGGCAAGTGTTTACATCTCAATTTAAGTGAAAACATCTTATTAGGCTCATAATAAGCTACATTCCCCTGATAAAGCCAGAAAAGTGTCTAAATTCAAGAAATTAAAAGACACGAAGTACAAAAAAAAAATCCGCCAATGGTGTAAGAAAAAAAAGTTATTGTGTTGTTGGTTTGTTTTAAATACCTTTAATTAAGATATCTTATGGACTTGTCAGATAAATGAGGCACACAGTAAAAGTCCAATTAAACAGGAAATGAGACACAAACACCTCCACAGGTGTTCACTGGACTCATATCACTGACTGTAAACAAAGTTAAGTGACCTTTCTCGGCCTGTCTCCTCCTTCACCTTTTTATTGTACAGAACTGAAGCAGGTTCATATCACTGTGCACTGTTTTTTTTTAAGTTATAGACAAACATTTAAGGGTAAAACAGCTGCAATAACTGCAAATGATTCAGTGTTAAAATGGATGAAAGAGAGTTCAAATGTTTCACAAAGCATTAAAAAAAGATTATTCATGAAATTACAGAGAAAAAAAAGAAAAGAAGTCAAACAAAAAAATAAGTCATAGTTACATTAAGTTCACACTGTTTTAAGTTGAATGCTCAGTTACAAATGTTTGGTAAAAAAAGGAAAACTTTTCATGCTTTAAGACAAATAAAAACACTCAAGGGAAAAATCCTGACACTGACTTTCATAATTCATGCATGAAAGGGTGAACACTGCCACCCATATTTGCTCCCATTTATATCAAGAGTTTTCTTCACTATTCTATCCCTTCAACACCATCACCCACTGGACGTAACTCTCATGTTTGTTTTATGCGGATCTTCTTTTTGTCTCTCCTTTTCTATGTTGGAGACAACTTTTCCCAGGATGCAAAGCAATGAGGCAATGTGTTTATCTCAAGGTTGAAACATGACAGCAATCAAACTCTGTAAACTCAGTTTGTTGTTTAGTGTCCAGAAAGTCGGCAGACTATTTGTTTAGCGTTAGTTGGACAAAGATGAAGCTTTTCCTACTGTTTACAACATATTCTACCTCCTTTTTACATCTTGTTTTAATATTGTATATAGTTCAATAAATATGCCTTTTTTTCCAAATTGAGACCGGTAACACTTGTTATCATTGGGTCATTTTTATGATGTAAACTGAGGGAGCAAAAGCAGTGTCAGCCCCAAATATCAGCCTATATTGGTCATTGGCTAAGTTGGAAAGAAGTTGGTATCATTATCAGCCCTAAAAAAATCCATATTGGTCACCAGTGTCCTTGATGACTACAAAATACATCCCAGAAATCCTTTTCACTGCTGCTAAACTTTTCTGGTATAGTGTCACTAAAGAGTTTTTTCAGTCTACTCGTTGTAAATGGAGCTGTGTTCCCTGTGGAAAATCTGACCTGACCCTGGGTACTGAGAAGTGGCTTTCAGAAATAACCAATTTCGGCGCTGATAATCTCATTTTGAAGCGTTTTAAGAAACCCACATAGAGCCTTCATCTAATGAAAAAAGGTTTGAAAATGAAAAACACTTCATTAACCATGTTAGGGAAGTTCAAAGCCTTAACTTACAAATAACTGCCTTGTTTCAGTAGGAGGGGTTATTAAGTCGTGAAGATGATGAGCTCCAGTTGTAATCTGGAAAAGTTAATGGACCAGGACTTTGGACCATTTGTCAAACCCAGCGGTGTTGTTTGAGGTAAAGGTCCATCTACATGAGCTTAATATTAGTCCTCACTTACACGTCTTCTCTTTCCTCTGAAGATGGATGGAAATGAGATGCTGCCATCAATAATGTAATTAGTTCACTGCTGCCACCCTCTGTGACACAAAGGATTAACTGCAGCTTCTCCTCTCTGAGTCTGTATACAGATACAGACTCCGTTTTTAAAACCAGATCAGAGACTTTATGCACCTCAGAGCTCAGGGAAGACGGCAGAGAGGATCAAAAAATATGCTCATTTACATTTCTACCACATCATACTCTGCATTTTATCTCACCAGATTTTCACATTTTCATCTCAAACTCCTGCACTTTCCAGCTCGGAAAGGCGTTCAGGTAATGTTTGTTTAGAGATAAACTTTTGCATGGTTAGGGTAGTTTAAAGGATAAGGTATCTGCAGGCTTTGCTGTTTGAAGGAAAACAGTCCCCATGGAGGATTAAAGCAGGCAGGACTTCCCATCATGGGAAATCTGGTGATGATTTTTCTATCTTCCTGCAAGCAGCCAACAATCTGCTCTAAATGAGACACCCTCAGCTGAGACGCAAATCCACTTGATGCTGTGTCACAAGAGCCGTTCTGTACACTCTGTACTCACCCTGTCTTTATTCATCCTTAAGGCTTCATTTCGCTCCTTTGTTCAGTCAGACTCTTCAGCTGGAATCTGAAGCTGATACACTCTGAGAAAAAGTCCTCTATGGACTATTATTGAAAATCTGAACAGTACAATCAAGAGCTCCCACTTTCAATCTGTGAAATGACCGAGTGAGTGTTCAGAATTAAGGCTGAGAAGAGAGCTGCACAGTTATAATTGCGTGAACACAAGCGCTGGTGTGCAATGTGGTGCATTAATGACACTATTCCTGTTGGTGGTACTTTTAAACAGTGGTGGCAAAGAGTTTGTGTTGGTGGGATCTAGAGGTGGAGCGTTAACTCAAAGTTTCGGCAGGTGCAGTGTCTGACATTAACTAATCAAAGTTACCCATAAAGTCAGTAACAAACGCAGTTATGTTCTTTGTGTTGTTGTTAATGTGAAAGCGAGTATTTGTTGTGTTTGAGCACACAGTTCGGCCTGGAGCATCATGTACCCCTTGTATCAGCTAATAAAACAGCAAAGTGGAGTGGAAGTAGAAGTATAAAAATAGACTGTAGACCATATACGACGTTAAGAAAAGTATAATCCTGCAGGTGTTAACAAGTAGGCAAAGATCACCAAAAATGAAAAAATATAATTTAAAAAATCAGTACAAAATTGATAAATAGATAAAAATGAATAAATGAATGACTAAATAAATAAATAAATAAACAAATAAATAAATAAAAGGCTCACTTTCCTTACAGCAAAGTAGGTGCATCACAGCTCTTAAAGGGAAAGCGTCAGTACTATTTCTGAAGCAGACTTTGAATAGCTACCGTTGAAGGGCTATAAAAATGTTTATAACTGATTTTTGATCAATAAGTTACATAAATTTTAAATAAATAAAAAATAGCATATCTATGCATGTGAAACACTTTTTGTTCATTCTAATGACAATTATATTTATCAACACCATGTTACATCATGTGAGGAAGCACAATCATGCCTCTACACAATCAACCAGCCGACTGGACCTTGCATAAAAAAAGCCCTTTAAGAAAACATAGACACTGCTGCCTCTCTCCTTTGCTTCCCTTCAGTCTGCATCAGACCAAAAATGTTACTAATGTATTTAAATGAGACGTCAAATAGACTTAATAAACACTGATATCTGGTCTGTCATTGTGGTAACCTTATGAGAGAAAGAGCACGTAGAGTGCAGCTTCATAGAGACAAAGCCCAGTTTGATCCTGATGTGCCTGTGTTTATCTGCTCTTTAGACCTTCACCCCTGATATAATCAGAACAACATGCATTCTTTTCTCTATGTTTTCTACAATATGTACACTTTCTCTGATGTACAGTCTTGCTTGTAGCGGCTGACAGAACCAGGCTGAAGGAACATCCATTGTGATCAGATAAGTTTGTTTTTTGCAGAATGTAATGCACACAGAGGGAAATAATTCTATAATTCTATAATTTCATTTAGCAGACGCTTTATCCAAAGCAACATACCATAGTGATCAATTTATTTTGAGGGATCAGTGTCTTGCTCAAGGACACCTCAGCATGCGACTGAGGCAGCTGGTATCAAACCTGCAACCCCCCAATTGCAAGTCCACAACTCTGCCACTGAGCCACAGCCGCTCCAAGAAAATAAAAACATCCGGTAAAATGAATCAGACGGTTCAGATAATCCTAAAGCAGACGCCAACTCCTGTTTCAGAGCTGAAAGTTTGTGAGGTGAACTTTTAAATCCCACCTGTAACTTTTGCAGTTGTGATAATGTGATGAAAGTGGCTGAAAGTTAGTAAAAACAAAAATAGTTCAACTATCTAGTCCTCAGCGGAGGTTAAAGCACTGAGCTCAGTATTTTGACTCCTTGCGTCAGGAGCCATTTGACAGCAAAGCGACCTCTCCGTGGGGAGTGTGTTGCTCGTGGTGTGCGAGCGCGTCAAGTGCCATTACTGTCGGCCTACTGACGGCAGAAAGAGGACCACAGCTGCTGCTGTCAGCGCATGAGATGTTGAGGTTATTGCAGCAAACATTGTGGGAAACATCCTACCGAGAATCTGTCAGTCCCGACCGAGCTGAGAGGATCCACACGGCCACCGAAGTGACCCTAATCAACCCTGTGCACTCAAGAATTCTGGGAAAACCATGACTGACTGTTCAATTAAACCCAGACTGTTTTAATCAACATTGTTTTAAGTAATGAGTTCATTAGGAAGGCTGCAAGCAGAGACTTTATTATCGCCTCCCTCAGCTGGTCGGTGCTGACTCCATCCTGCAGCTCTGAGTCTGCTGTGCACGCTCATGCTCCTGGCTGAGTCTCACCAGCCGGTAAACCTGACTCAAGCATTTCTCTGCCTCTGAACTCTCAGTGTTTTAGCAGGATTAGTTAACAAAATGGTGACTGAGCCTTTCCCTCACTGATAAAAGCCTTCTTCAATTCTCCCTGGTGCTGTGAGCTGAGTACGTAGTCCTGGAAAGAAATCACAATCACAGCAGTCACAGCCAGCAGGTTGGTGCGACGGACTGAGAGTGTGGGGGGGGGATCATGTGTTATCTCTGCTGAGTTGCGGAGGGATTGGTTACTGTGGCTGAACAAAGACAGAAATAACTACTGAGGAAGAAACTTTAAAAACAAGTGTAAATCCGAGGGAACAGATATCTGGCATTTAGCCGAAATTATCATAGAGGATGTTGTCAGGACGTGTGTGATGACAGAAAAGAAAATGAAATCTTCTGGCTACAAAATAACACCATAAGTCAACGCCAAACCATGAATGTGCGACAGGTCATTCATTTTATTTGATTAACCACATGACTTAAGAGTTGAACTGGGGCAACAAATGTACTTCTTCTTTTTTCTTTTTTTTTCATTTGCATTCCCTTCTGACTTTAAGCAAATCCTTCTCATGAAGTTGAAATGTTTCTGCACACATTTGCCTCCTTGATCAAACTTAGGATATACAACATTCTGTTTCCTTCTCTAAACATATGACCACGGTCAGTCAGAGTAATAGGTTGCATGGTGGTGCAGTGGTTAACACTGTTGCCAGTAGAATTAGAAAAAACCCCAACAAAATTTATTTCAAGACACTTTTTCTTCACCCACTGGCAGATTTTTTTTACTCAGTATAAGAATTCCAGTGTAAAACACCAAAAACAGAACCCACAATGCAGGCAGTGAGTTCAAAAACAGTTTGGTGAGTCCAGGGTACAGCACACAGGTAGGCAGACAGACAGGGAAATACATCCAGAAAAAAACTGGGATGAGATGGGTCTAAAAAACACTGGCAAGGATAAAAAAAATTCAAGGGCTGCATGAGGAAAAGGCTGGACCGCTGACTGAAAGTTCAAGGTGAACTTGCACAAAGAGGAGAAAAGACTGGGCTTAAAAACTACATGAGGAGTGGGGATAACAAGACGAAAGTGAGGCACAGAAGAACAGAGAGTCATGTGACCTGAAACAAAAGACAAGTGTAGGTATCAAAAGAAATCACAACACAAAACTCAATGTAAATAGGGCAGAAAATAAAAAAACAAATAAACCCTGGGTTGTAGCTCAATTTAACTTAAAATGAGACATGTTTAAAGAATTGTAAGGTTAATGTGGCTCATATTAAATAATAAAAAAGCCTTAAAAATATTTATTCTAGGAAATGATTTTACTTAAAATTAAAATTGTTACCCTTAATTCATGTCTCATAAAGAGCAACAGCCTGTCATGTCTTATGTTTATATAAATTGCTCCACTTATTGGAGAAGCTTCTGGTGAGTTAAGATTTTTCGACAGTTTTCTATATGGATAGGAAACAACTTACTTAGTTTAGATTTATTTTGCAGACTCCTTGTGCGATAACAGCTGAGAAACTCCAGCCTCCCGTGAAAGGGATAAGCAGTTAAAGGTAGGGTTTGCAGGATTTTCTAAAAAAATAAATGTCAACTTTTACGAAAATTATCCGTCTCAATAGTCATACTCTGGGCCTCTATATATGTGTGTCGGTAACTGTATCTGCCTCAACCCCCTCCTCTGTCTGTATGTTGATGTTTTGGTTGTTTGGGCGTGATGACTCCAGCCAATCAGTGCCCAGTGTGCAAGTGACTTTGTGTGTTGATGTTTGTGAGTGAAAAAAGCTATCCTGAGCAGCTATGATAGTGACCATAACATAGAAAAAGAATGATACAATATTTGTAGCTTACCTCATTTATCTGCAGGAAGTCAGGTGTTCAGCTCTTGAGTCTCTCTCACATAGGAACATGATGCTACAGGTGCTCGCTGAGTGTGTCCACGTAGCTTCAGTTAGAGCCAGTGGGCAGGTGCTTCTGCTGGCACTGAGTCACAGGGGACGATCCCACTTTGGATGCTGTGTTAATCAACAGTAATGAAAATTCTTGCAGACCCCACCTTTAATGGTTGTTTGCTTTTGCATGATGTGATTCACTGGCAACCTTTCCCACTACACACCACACATAACAACTGGGATAAGGTCCAGACTCTTTCAAAAGCAAAAATTAGTCAAGGCTTAACTCTTTTCAAAAATTAATCAACAGAGGTTCATGACTAAAAACAGAACACCTGTTGTCCTAATTTTTCAGGGATATTAGCTTATGTGGAAACGTCTGTGATAATTTAGCAGGCATACCTGGGGAGGAAGAAATTAGTTTTTGGTGAGTCTCCAAATTCCAGAGAGTAAAGTTGTTTTACTGGGCCTTACCCAAAAAATAAGCCCAAACAGCAGAGCAAAACACAACGCAACGTAAAAAGATTAGCATTTCTGAAACGTGCCAATTAGTTTACACTCCTGACAACTTGGAAAACTTTAAAGATTTAAATTTTGCACTGTTGGATCTAAAAATAGTTCTAAGCAGTTTCAAAATGCAGAAAGAAGAAATGGAAGCGAGGAAAAAAAAATTGAGTACACAATTAAAGGGAGAAAGTCTATTTATCAGCTGAAGAACGCAGCTAAAAAACCTTTAAAAAAAACAACACAAAACAAAACAAAAAACTAGGAACAAAAGTTTGAAAAAGGACTCAGTAATGAGGAGCTCCATTGTTCTTGTTGATCTCTTCAAACATTTCTTTTAAGTGTCAGGTGTGTTTTTCTCCTCCTTGTAAACCTGCCTTTTCCAACCATTTAAAAACTTTCTATACTAAAGAAATCAGAGAAGTGATGTGTGATAGAAAGTATACAACTTGAGCCGCCTGAAATAGATCTTCTCACATCATTAAATCTTATTTCTTACACAGCTGTTTCAAGTATGCTTAATTGTAGTTGGTGATATAGAATTGATCAATTCAGCAGTCTTTTTTTCTTCATGTTTTTTAACCCTGCTGCTTGAAAAGTGACTAAAAAGGAAAGAAAAACAGCAGAGAAAACATAAGGAGTTGAAGGCACACACTGTATCTTACAGCAAAGAAATCTTCAGAACTGAAGTGAGCACTTTATGCACAGTGAGATAAATGGAGAGGGAAATGTCACAGACTGACCGTGGTGATAGCGATCAACAATTTCACATCAATTTTGACGTGAAATTGTTGATTTCTCAAGGAGGATGCCGTGTAATGACAAGGAAAATGTGGAATGGGTTTGTAAAGTGGCATTTAAAAGCCTTGAGATGATCAACCCAAAAACTATTTAGGAGGCTGACAAAACACACACACAGAAACACACACACACACACGCATGCACACAATTGTCATCAAACCAACAGCTGATCACTTTGTTATTGTGTTACCTTTGTCCACTCACTGGAGCACAGCTTCAGGAAGCTCTTATCCTTCATTTGCATTAAATTTTGAAACAAAGAAGCTAAGAGTTTCTAAAAATAGCCTGACAGTTCCCCTCTCAGAGCTCTATTTCAGTGTTTCTCGCAGACCCGGAGACCTCACTGTATATATGAAGTGTTAATGAACTGTAAATGGCAGCGCATGTGTTCCTCATTCTTTCACACTGAACTTGTGCAGAGGGTGAATGTGAGAATCTTTCCCACGGGGACGGGATGAGAGGATCGGGGCTGAAATGGTTGGATAATCATGCCCTCTTCATTTTTAATTGCTGGATGAAGGCAGGCCATTTTTAGCCCCTTCATCAGCAGGGCCAGTTTAGCTGTGGAGCCTGTAGTGTGTGGATAGATGAGAGGAGATGTGTGTGTGTTCACTCTCCGGTCGTAGATGCTACCATTCATTAATCAGCAGAGTTTGTTATGATGCTTACGGCACCTCAGAGACAGCTTCTTTTGCTTCTGCTTCACAGAATAAAGCTTTATTTCGGCAGTCAAACATGCTGCTTCATAGCTGTTTCACCGTGCTAAAATAAATTTCAGGATGAATTTTATAACATCATTAGCCGTCTGTCTGGGTTAGGGGCCATTTTAACAGCTTCAATTCTGTAGAAACATAAAAGTTTTTATCTCCTGGTGTTACAGAAGTTGATGAAGTGTTCACAATGAGCCACAGTATATTGATCAGTATCATTCAGTATTATACTGTGTGATGGTATAAGTGTCCAAACCATCTTGGTGCAGGTGTATACCAAGGTTATTATGATTTTCATTCTTCTTTGTTTGTTTTTTTCTTTTATTTTGTTATGAATTTTTCTTTTCAAGACACAGCAGGTGTCTTGGTTTAGTTTTTTATCAGCTTTAGTTTCATGACACTCACCTGTTTCCAAAGAACCTGTGCACCTGGAATGTTCCAAACAGGTGCTTTTTGGGCAAACCTCAACTTCTTCAGTCTTTAGTTGCCCCTGTTCAAGCTTTTTTGAAGTCAAAAATTTCAAAATAAGGGGAAATTTGTGAAAAACAAAACAAAACAAAACAATGAAGTTTATCAGTTTGAACAACAAATAACTTGTACTGATAGTGTATTCAGTTGAATTTAGGTTAATCAAGATTTTCAATTCATTGTATCCTTTTTTTATTTACATTTTTACATTCAGTCCCAACTTCATTATTACTGGGGTTGTACAGAGAAAGGTGCGGCACAACTGTAAGGTGTTATAACCAATATTACCAATATTTTATTGTTTTTAATGCTCCAGCCTCACGTGATATGGATAACCAGTTAAAGGTAGGGTCTGCAGGATCTTCTTGAAAAATAAAATGTCAACTTTTACAGGAATAATCCTGCTCAAACGTCATCTATGGGCCTCTATACATGTGTGTTAGTGTCTGTGTCTGTCTCCTCTGTCTATATCTTGATGATAATGACTCATGTTCCAGAAAACTAAAATCTGTTTTCAATTGTGTTCCTAGCAAAATTGCAAAGTTGCCTGTTTTACTTTTCATTTTTGCAAACTAGTTCAAAGCTCTTCTCAAAATTGAATCAATTTTTTTTTCTTAATAACCTTGTTGTGCACTGTGACTTAATCTGATTTCTTGAAACCTTTTTGCAACAAATTTAAGGATTAAAAGTGGAAAAACACATTTGGTATTGTCTTGACTGAGGAAGAATTACAGTAATAAGTAACTGATGATTAACCGTTTACGTTTATAAAGATCAATCTTGGAGAATACCCCAAATCTGCATCCCAAGTCATAACCCTAAAGCAGTAGTGTGCTGTTCCTTGTCAGCGCAGTGTTCCCTGTGTTACCAAATTAAGTCAACCTGAGGAAAGAGTGAGGCACATTTCACCTCTTCCTGCTGACACTGTAGCAGAAAGTCAGCTTCCTTCAGATAACTGGAAGAGAGGGATGGTTTAGAAGATGGTTATGGAGATGATAAGTGGGTCTTTCTAGTCAAATAAATAAAAAGCATCTATAAATGAACATGACTCATGGATTTCTTTCTTTTTTTAATCTTCTTTAAACAGCTCAACATGCTGCCTCTGCTCTCTGCCAGTTAAAGAAATCCCTCCATCTGTGCTCAGCTCCCTGACACTCCTCCATCAGTCTGAACGTATCGACCACCCTGACTCCACTAACCTGCTGCACAGGAGCTGCTGACCTTTTCCGGAGAGCTTCTTGGGTCGATACTGTTATTTGATGGTAATGCTGATGTTCAAAGAAACAGCGTGGGACAGGTTCATTGTCCACATTCAAGGCCATAAAGACTCATGAATGATGTATGAGCTGTTTGAAAACCTGAGAGGGTTTAAAGACTCCATCTTCAATTCATATTTTTGGTTCCGTGTCACAGCTTCACTATTTCTTCTGTTGGGCCCGTGAGCGATTCAGTGTCGGAAATTTGTAAATGAAAACATGAGTCATGGCGTGACATTTGAACAGGGAGCTTTGTTTGTGCTTCACACCAGGTGAACAGCATAATGAGCTGTGTATCGAGCAGATAAAAGCTCTTCTTTCCTCTGGCTCCACGTTCAGAGATATAATTATCCCCAAGCTGCAAGAAGACTCAGCACTTAGCAAAGAGGAGTGCAAGTCATGATCTTATTTCCTGTAAGTTTCATGGAAGTCATCTGTGTTTTGCTTCCATTGGATGTCAGTGGAAACGCTGTGAAGGAGAACTGGGAGCGGCAGGAGCGGTGGGTTTTAGCCCTCACTCTCCGGGATAATGACTCATCTGGTGCTAATGAACCTCTCAGAGACGTACTTGTCTTAATAAATGAGCGGTGCAGCTGAGGCGAGTCGCTTCCTCGTGACAACAGCGCTGCCAAGGAATTTCAAAGACAAAACCAGTCACCATCACAAACAGTCTGTCGCCCTTGTCTTATGTTTCTGAGAAAGTCTGGACCAGAGTTAAGACATTAACATCAATATTTCTGCTGTTATCACAGATAAGTCCTTGGACGAAGAAATTTGTTTGGGCTATAGCATTGCACTCCTTTTTTTTTGTCAAACTGAAATGTGAACTGCTTGATTATAAAATAGCAAAAATATGTTTTTCAACAATTTCTAAGCAGACATATAGAGATGTAGAAGCAGATTTGTCCAATCACATTAATGACCAATCAACTTCTTTCTGAACATTGATATGTTCATAAATGATGTGATTTGACCTCAAAGAAGCTCTTTTCTTCCACCAAAGGTTTCCTGCAATTCACCAACTACATTTGAGAATTTAGCCCAGCAATGCAATGAGTATTAAATGGTGAATGGGTGGCTGTTCAGACTGGACTCATGACAGGGTGAGCAGGACCGTGGCGTTACGCTCAGGGATCTTTACTGTCCCATTTATGATTTGACCACCAACTTAAGACATTAACAAGTTTAAGTCAGTATTTCTTTTTCTTTTTTTTAATTCAATTGATGGACAAATATATTGTGTAAATGGAAAGATGAAAGTCTCCCATCCTTCAGATTTTTATCAGCCTCCCTGATGGATGAAAAGATCATTAGACAGAAAATTTAATTTCATAACAGTACTCTGCTCATTTGATCTATTGATGTTACTGTTCTCATTCAGTCCCTTGTATGCTGCTGTCAGTGTCCAGATTGCAAGACAGGACGTTGTTGCACTTTCAGAGATGGGTAGGGTCCAGTAGCTCCTCAGGCTGCTCTAGCAGCCAAAACCCACCTGTTGCATCTTCAGTCCAGCTCCACTCTGTCACCAGATCATATAGGTTTCTGTTCAAGTCAATGTGTCAACTCACACTGGATCTGCTCTTTTGGGGTCCAGCTGCATCCCTGCTCCAGCAGGTTGCAGCAGATACGCAAGCATTCTAAATTCCCCAGATGCAAGACCTGTGATGCGACAACAAACTGATGAGAAGAGTCAGACCAGGAGAAAACAGGTTTGAGATTTTACATACGAACATGAATTAAGAAAGGCTCATGAGTAGAATGGGAAACATGGGAACTGTCTGCAACAATCTGTGACTCCAGCTGTCTGGACTGAACAAAGAGCTGGTGTGGGTCAACTGATGAGAGAACATGTGGTCAACACGCAGCAGAGGAGGGTCAGACTGGAGACCCATGTGGTGTCACATCTGTGCCCACTTACTGTCATTATATCCCCACTCTGAGACCAGCCAGGGACAGACACCAATCATTTTATCACAGTGTCAACAAGCAGAGGGGAGATGAGAAAGGCTACTTACTGTAGATTGATTTAATATGATGGCTGTGATTCAGTTTCCCTGGCATAGCTTTAGATTTTTAGGATAAAACATGGGTATTTCAGGACTTTGAACATTCAGGATCAAGTTCTCTGCTCAACAAGGTAAAAAGACATAACAACCTTATCGCTTCTCCATACAAGATGTGTTGCAACTATTTTTTAGTTAGAGTTGGGCTGAAACCAGAGTCGCATTCATCTCATATTTTCTATTTGATTTTAACAGGCTTCTGTTGCTGTGCCAAAAAAAGTTCCACAGGTTTTCACTGCTGTTGGTGAAAAAGGCAGAATGATCTTGAAGACTGTAATCCTCGCTCACAGGGTGTCCATGTCACTCTGCTCTGTGGTTAAAAAAAAAACAAACCCCAAACTCTCTGCTTTATAAATCCAGCTCTAATTCCCAGACTCTGCTGTTTGAAGAGAGATGTTCACACACTTGATGTAACTGCTTCCTCTGCACTGCAGATGACTGACAACGTGCTGCACTCACTTGCTTCCTCACTTAAATACTTATCCTGTCTGAGTTTATCTTGAGCTTTTAAAGTAGCGGCTAATATATATCATTAATGCCCTATTATCCTGTAATATTCTGCGAGTGCGACGCGGTATGATCACAGTAATCATGTTCATGTTTCTGAAGAAGCCAGCAGAGAGTAAAACTAGCGCAAAAACCCTTCACATCCTCCTTCATGTAAAACTGTTATAGTTTTTTCTACAGGTGGTACAGAAAGACTGCTTCTAAGAATGCTTCAAAATCACTTCAATCAGCCATCAAGGATTGGTACGTTCTGTTTTTATACCATTCACAATGAGCTTATGTAAGAAAACAATGTTTACAAGGTGGATATAATGGAGTTGTTTTAAACTACATCATCGTAATCAGCTGACATCAAGAACAATACCAGAAAAAAGATTCTCCCACAGTCTTGCTTCTATTTGTGAAAATGCTCATTCCTACCCATTATTTATATCATATTTAGTGGTTAACTTAACTTCTTCAGGCTCAGACAGCCTGTGCCATTGTGCAACTTTTTGTACAGCAGGCTCTCATATCCACTTGAAAGCTGTAGCTCTACTGAACAGCTGGGAGGGGCTAAGGTGAATTTTTAGGGCCCAAGCGACAACAGTGTCCACGAAGGCCCTTTTGAAACCCTTAGGATTATTTTTCTGTCTTTCTGGTACTTTAAACCAAACTAACATGCCCTGAACATGCTTAAAAACTCACCAAAATTTGGCTGCCCCCCCAAAGGAATGCGTAAAAATTTGTGATTCCAGTGTCCTTTTCAAAATATATTGCTTGCTAGCGCCCCCACATGTCTAAAATATGCAGCCCCTACAGCTGCTGTTAGCTACAGAACTGAAATTTTTTGAGCATGACTATCATGCCTAGATCAACAAAAAACTCTCTAAGGATTATGCTGGATTTTTTAACAGGAAGTTCAGAAATTTGAAATTTGATGCCAACTCATGATTAAGTTTGATCACAACAACTTCAGGACCTTTTGTTATGTTGGCATAGATAATATGTAAGAATAACAAATGTGCAAAATCATATTCTACAGGGTACTTTGTGGCTGTACATCCTGGGGAAAGTTGTCTGGAACACAGAAAAGTAGTGTTACAAAAAAGATCTGCTTTCCATTCATTTGCTTCATAACAAACCTACACCTGAGCAAGAGTCACATCCTCATGATGAAGGCTGCTCATGAGAAATAGAGTCTTCATTCCAGAAAAACACTCATAGTTGCAGTCAAATGTGTCACTGTTATCAACGCCAAATAAATACTTCTGATTTTTAAAGGTACTGTGTGCAGTATATTACAACATTTCTCTGAACAAACAAATATTCTAATATCCATTCCCATGAAAAATATTTTGTTTACCTAAACTTAGAATGAGCTTTCTTTATCTACATAGGAGTGAGGCCCCTTCCACGTTTGCCATCATTACATGAGTTTGTATTTGGTGAGTGTTCTTGCAGAATGCAAAAGTTTGACAGACACAGGTAGGAGTGGAGATTCTGCATGGGTTAATTCAAATCTAGGGATGTTTATGATGTTTCCTTGGTATCGTATCCATTATGTATTTCAGGGACATGCCCTCAAAAGCCACAGTCACTTCAGAAACAGGTGAGATGAGTGATGAGGGTTTCAGTCTAATATTTCCGTGTATACAAAAAAATGTCCTGTGCAGGAATTCTCCAAGAAAAGTAGAGAATGAGTGTGAGAAGGACTTAAAAGGCTTGTTTGTAGCTTTCTTCTGTTTAGGGTGTAAATTAGGTTATGTTTATTGAAGTCAAAACTGTAAATATTAGACTAATCATTATTCACAGTAAACGGTGAGGTGCACAAATTCAGTATATAAGAGAACAAATGGTTTTTGATAGTTTCTAATAGAGAATAGCTTCATATGTTTTACATCAGAGGTGAAAGCTGACACAGACTCCATGCAGTTTACAAGATGTGTCGGTCAAACAGATGTCCAAACAGACGGAGGAACAGATGGAGGCAGACTCTAAACCTACACTGCTGCTGCTGCCTGAGGTAAAATGTCACCAACAGACTGTTCGGTATTTACAGAACCAGAGGTGGATGATTCAGCTGATTGCTGAATGTGTGTCTTGGCCTTTTTGTTCCAGCAGAAGGTGAAAAATAATTGGTCGTTGAGCAGATGACCCTGACCTGGATTGGGAGGAATGTACAGCATTGTGACCCGGTTCACTTTGGGTTAGTGTGACCTGTGGAAACATCAGGGCCATTTTACGAGCAAATACCTGACACTTCTTCCCTGACACTGCCTCACATTCAGCCACAAGAGCCAAGCTGCAAACATACAGAAATGAGATGGTGTGTTCTTTTCATGTAAAGTAACTTGGTTGAGTAAAATTCAAAGAATTGCTTTGTTATAGATGGAAAAACATATCCATAATCCCTGATACAGACTGATTACAGTAATTATCTCAATATCTAAAAATAAACAACAGAGATACACGTAACTGTAACGGAGAGGTATGTTTTTAAACCTGTCTGCCAAAAGATGACTTCCCATTCATTCATTCAATCCTCTCCCTATATGGAGAACTGCACAGATGCATCAAGCTGCTGCAGCCAGTCTGGAAAACAGCAGGAAACCCTGTAATTTGCTGTCACAACAAAAGCGTATAATTTTACACCATAATGTTTTACAGGTTTTTATCCCAGGTTAGAAGACTGAAATATTTGCTAACAGATGGGGTTTAGACACTTTTAACATAAATGAAGATGTTTGGAGATGTTTATGACCAATTTTAATATATCATGCAAATTTGATAGTTTGCCAAAGCCACACCCTTTGAGATTCATTCAAGGCTTTGATAAATTTTGATCTAGAAGAACTCTACTAGCTGTTCACTAAATTCTACATCCAGCACATTGATTCAATTGGATAGGTTTGCTCCAATTTGACCCTTGAAATCGATCAAAAAGCTTTTCTTTTTTCTTCATTTGCTAATTCATTCAAAATACAGCTTTAGTCATGTCCTACCAGTACTCATCTACCAGGCAGAGCAAACGTTCCCTGGATCTTCATTTAGTTGATAGACTTCCAGGTTTGAATAGATCACTGCAGAATAACTGTTGCATGTGGGTCGGAATTTTCACAAACAGCTTAGCTTGTGTTTTAGCCTTAAGCCTGTGCACTATCACTCTCCTGTTTAGCATTCTTCTGTTCTTCTTTTCCTTATCTGTCAGACAGTCAAGCTACATCGTCCACGAGTATTACTAAATAAATCCCTGAAATTGTTTTCAGCAGAGAAAAACACAGATCTGTATTCTCACTGCTAAACTTAGTCAGCCGGCGTGGCGTTGTCATAGAGACTTCAACTTGCTGTAATTCAATCCAACCTAATTGGCAAGCTCAGAGCTGGCATTTAGAAATAATGTATTTACGTGCTGATAATCTAATTTTAAATTGTGGGTTATGATCAGGTATCTAGATATGAGACTTTTTCAAGATTACTTAGAAGGTCCTTACAGTCCCTTTAAATGATGCATCTAAAATGAAAAAAAGAAAGAAAGACAGAAAAAAGAAATTTAAGCCAAAAATATTGTAGCATCCTGGCCATTCCCAAGGGATTGTGGAAATATTCTTGTACAACATGTTTTTGTTGCGAGATCTAGCTATTTCTGAATTTTATTGAGTAGTTTTCATTCTTCGGGTTATATTTGAGTATAAGTCAACACAGTGGTGACTTGGGTTATGTTTCTGGAGGACAACTGTGGGTAGAGTGAGTTTTGTCAGCAGTTAGGCTCGAATACACTATTCATTTGTTACTACATCTTGTGACTGTACTTACAGAGGGTCACCTAGTCAGTCCTATCCCTATCAGTGTTGTTTCTGCTGCTCGTCAAAATATATTGAGAAACAATTGGGAATATACAGTTGTGCCTAAAAGTTTACACCCCCTCCAGCAGAATTTTCTGATTTATTGGTCTTTTCTCAGAAAATATGAATAGTAGCGCAAAAGCCTTTCTGTCACTCATGGTTAGAGGTTGGGTGAAGATATTTTTTAACAAACAACTGTGTTCACTCTCTTTAAATCATAATGACAACAGAAACTTAAAAAACGACCCTGTTCATTTTTTTTATACACACACACACTGACTAAAAGCAAATAGATCACAGGTGAGGATGGTTACCTTTAGTAGACATTCAAACACATTTGTGTTCACTTTTGTGCATTTATCAGGCCAAAACCACCAGAGTTGTGTAAACTTCTTAAAAGGGTCATTTTTGAAGTTTCTGTTGATATAAATGTCTTCACCCAACCACTAACCAGGAGTGACAGAAAGGATTTTGTGTTATTCATTTTTTCTGGGAAAAGGCCCAAAAATCAGAAATTCTGCTGGGGGGTATAAACTTTTAGGCACAACTGTAAAAACATATAACTGACATTACTTGAAAAAGCACATAACAATGGAATGAACTTTTTCATTTATTTTTTTATGTAATAACACACCTTTTTTATAGTAGCATAAAAAAATCACCAAAACTGAGGTTGTCTACTTAATAAATTGAACTGATAATTTTATAAGGAAAAACAACATTCAATTCAGTAACAGTAGGTGCAGGTATTATTCTGGCAGGTCAGACCGGAAGTAGTGTCGTCTTTTCTGCCCGTTGCCTTCACAATAAGAACCCCTCCCTTTCTCCCCATTCACTCCTGTGCAGTGTTTTATACTGAAAGGTAAAGATGCGAATTCTCATTGCGCCTCGTGCAGCAGTGAGCGGGTCCTGGTGCAGACAGACAGACAGACTGTCCCCTCAGCCTGTCTGACCCCCCCTCATGTGATGTGATCCTCCATTCAGCTGACTGACCACCGTGTGTGTGCAGGTGAGACACTCGTGTCGCCTGTTGCTCCTCTACCTGTCTGTGCTGTGTTGTGTCTGTTGCTGCTGCTGCTGTCTGTCTGCTGCGGTCTCTGCCTCTCAAAACTGTTGCATGGAGGAAATAATGTGGATTCATGTGATGTTGAAGGAAAACAGAGCAGGATTTTTTAAATGCGCTGACAGTTTTCTGCATTTTGCATCCTGGTTTCCCTCTCACTTGGACAGGAGAGAGCTTTGATTGACAGGTAGGCTGGTGCGTGATGTTTTCACGGGAAAATCCCTCCAGACGCCATTTGAGAAAAAATGAAATTAAATTATTTTGACTCATAAAACAAAAAGCGCGACATATTTAAATCAACTAAACATGCATTGTAAGCGTATGAAGCCACAGTTAAATTCGGCTTGTGCAGATTTTACATCAGATATTTATTCATATGCAAAATCCCAACTTTATTCCTCATTCAGCTGCAGTTTCTTTCCATCTTTTCAGGAAAAACGCGCCGCGCAGGGTGGGAGCGACCACTGCGAACTGTTAATAAAAGTTATTATACTACAGCAATAAACCCTGCAGGGTGTGTTCAACATGAGCCGACACATTCATACATTTATTCCGATTAAGAATCTGCCTCTAATTTCATTGAATCCAATCTGTTCCTCACTGCTTTCTATGAATTCATCCAAGTATCAGATTTTCACATTGAGTTTTGTGTGACGTTTTTAATTCCGAGGCGAACTGGAGCCAGAGCTGAAGCATCGTTTGCTTTATTGGTCTGGAAACGCTGATAACATTATGTCTGTTGTTGAAGCAAATAGCTGTGTTATCTGCTGCTGTTTGCGCAGGTCATAGAGACAACAGCAGGCTGTGTTTGCACAGGCATGTCTGTCATATGAGAGCAGGGCTGTAAATGCATCAAATTCATGCGGCATTTAAATAGCTGTGTTCTGACAGAGGGGGTTTTCCAAATATGGGGGGAACAGCTGGGGTCCCTGCAGAGCTCAGGTGCAGTCAGGGTGTTTTTAAAAATCATGCATTTCAAGGCAGTAACCACACTCTTCTCAGGGGAGGAAAAGCCTTCTACAGTTATGGACTCCTATCTAATTTGCATACAGACAAACTCATTAAAATATCTCACTTTAACGATGCATGAGTTTGTCAGACAGATAATGAGTGCTCTGACCCAGAAAGGTTGAAGAATTGTTTTGTTTTCTTCTGGACTATTAATGTCTGATTGTTTTCAATGTTTCCAATCATGTGTGCAGACTCTTTGTGTAAATAGAAAGATGTTAGATGAGCTCTTGAATTGTTTCAAGGATTGCAACTGCTTGTTTGATCATTTAATTGTTTGGTTTTGAAACAGTCAGAGTTAATTTGTTTTATATTAAAGGGACTGTGAGGACTTTCTGAGAGATCTCGAAAAAGTCTCACTTTTATATTTATATGTCTGATCGTAATCCACAATTTAAAGTGAGATTATTAACCCCTGAACAAGTTATTGCTAAGTGTTATTCCATAGCTAGGTCGGGTCAGACAGGATTCATCTTTTACACCTGTCCCCATGGTAATGCAACGCCAACCGACCAAGTTTAGTGGTGAGAAGAGAGATCTATGTTTTTTTCTTCTGATGAAAAGTATTTAGTATTTATTTAGAATAACAGTAGATATTCTGCAGTGATCATTTCAAACCTGAAAGTCTATCAATAAAATGAAGAGCCAGGTTACGTTTGCTCTGCTTGGTGAGGTTTGAGTTTGTAGATGAGCACTGGTAGGACAAAACCAGTATTCACTAACATTAAATCATTTGTGCATGTCTGTAGATATAGCCAGCTACTAAACTGCATTACAAAATGAGTTTATAAAGTTTTCCTTGTAGTCATGTGTCACACAATTATGTGAGGTCACTATAAATAATAACTTGTCGCTTTGCATCCTGGCAAAAGTCATCTTATAGAAAGAAAAGTGTTCAAAAGAGGATCTGCTCTCCATTCATTTGCTTTGAAAGAAAGTCGCACCTAGGTAAGAGTCACATCTTTACAGCAGAGTGTACAGCGCTCATGGGAAATGGAGTCTGTCTCCCAGAAAAAAAAAGATAAAATTTCCAGATAGTCCTCACAGCTCCTGGAAAATGTGCAAAATGTGAAGTCTAACATGTTACAACGCAGTTATAACACTTTTATATCAGGAATCTCTTTTTTCTTTTTGCACTTACTTCTGTGTAAAGTTTGGAAACATATTCCAAAGAAATAATGAAAAAAAGTCAAAAATTGGTCCCAATAGGCATCTATTAGCATGCAGAGCAGCTGTGACACAAGTTGTGCTTATTTGATTGTCTTCAGGTTTCAGTCGTAGTCTTTGGCTCCACAACAGGTTCTGTGTGGCCAGCTTGGCAGTCTTAATGTCTTTTATTCTACATATAGAGGCAAAAACAAAGCCAGAGTGTATTTAAAGTTCTTAAATCTTTTTCCTGTAATTTCTGGGCATGATGGTTAGGATTAGGGCAGAAGGATTTCTATACCAGATATTATATGAAGAGCTTGACGTTATTGTAAAAAAAAAAAAATGCATGGCTCTTTTTTTCTCTTACTTGTTTTGTGTTTTTAATCAACCTTTAGTGTATGATATATCAAGATAGAGATACAAATGAATTTACACCAATTTCTAGAGCAGTTTGATAAATTATAGTACAACAAGCCTTGAATTAATTAACATGCATTATAATATTGTATGCATCGGTAATGATGGCCGATAATGAAAACAACATTACGATACAACAGTGATTGATTTCTTGCACAGCACTGATGATACATCACAACATCTGTTGAGCTGGAGAAAGGTGAAGTGCAGGGTGAATGTCATCAGTGTAACCAGGTGGTGTCATGAAGCAGTGAAGCACAAGAGGAGAAACCTGTTTCCTGTGTTGTTTTTTATTATAATGGAAATATTGATATTTTGCACCTTCAGGATGATAGAGTGTCACCTCAATGTTTTGTCTCACCTCCAAAAGGTCAGAGTGTGAGGAGACTCATGATTAGCATGAGGGCTCCGTTCATCTTGTCAGGATGGTGATGATGTCTCGCACTTCTATGACAGCAGTATCATTATCTATCAGCCTACGTGGGGGTCGAATCACCATTAAACTGAATGTTTAGGAGGAGTGGTGTTTCACTCCAAGTTATGAACTGTCTGACCCTTCAGTCACTGTGGGGGACCTCGTGGGTGTGTAGAAAATACTTTGATTTATCATCATTAGATTCAATGTCTGCAGATTTGAATTATTAATAAAGTTACAGTGCAGTGTGTATCCCTGTGTGGCTTCTCTGAACTCTGTCTCCACCTATTCTTATTGTTACAGACATAAAAAGGAGCTCAGACTTTCTGATAATTTGTGATTTTATTTTTGTCAGTCATTTGAACCCAGCTATTCTAGAAAGTTAGCACCGCCCCAGACATTTCTGGCTTCACCCTCCGTGTTACTTTTATGAATCTTGACATTGTTGGATGACAACAGGCTGGCGACACATTTAAAGGGTAGCCCTCCCCTCTCACAAGGTTGTCTTTTTAGGGAAACTGCTAATAAATCACGTTCCTAGTGGGTGGGGAAAATGAATCAGTGGGTTACCGCTCTTGTAGATCAAGTTATACCTTGTGTTTTTTCCATTCAACAGACTGAATACCCTTATGTTATTTATCTTATTTGCATGGCAGGATGACATTTCTGTCTTTCGGTTTGCGCGTTCACAATTCCCAACTGCACTGCAGAGTTCTGCCCCGATGCATACAGACAGGACATTTATGAAAAATGCCCCTTGCGGCCCCTGGTACAAAACGTGAGCTCACCCATACAGAGTGACGAGCACAATCTGTAAAGAAAACAAAGAGTCAGGAAAAACAATGGGAAACCAACATAAGAAACACAGGGGAAAAACTTTTTGAGCACAGCCAGCCTTTCGTTTTGTACGTAAACTGTGGCTGCAGGGAGGTTTTGTGGAGTGGTGAGAGAGAGAGAGAGAGAAGATGGTGCAGCTGTTCTAAGCCTAAGCCCTGGTAAAAAAGACAACCTCAGAAAAACATAATCTTATATTCAGAACAATACAGTACATGTTGAGTTACTGTTTGTCATTATCATCATTTTAGGTCATTATTACCAAAAAGGATCAAAAAAGAACTCCATCTTCAAGTCTGAGACCAAGTCATCTGTGCTTGAACACAAGTCAAGTCACAAATCTTAAAAATGATTCAGAATTTAATCTAAGCTCTTGTCTAAAATCCCACAACACTGCATTTATCACAATGATCTGCAAATTTTCAAAGCCAAAGTAGATCTGATGCATTAATTAACTGCAGCACCTGATTAAGGTATTCAGCTCCAGCACCTCCACAGTCTGTTGGGATGTTTTGTTCCTTCAACCAGTCCTGTAACTTTGACAAAGCCCGTCCTGTGCTTCTGTTTACCTCTGAAATGTGGTCGACACATTTTTCACTCAGCTCTTTAAGTCTTTCACCTTGAGATGTTTCCGAGCTGCTCTTCTTCTATTTTATTTTTTATTCCAGACTGGTCAACCATTAACCAGGACTCGGGATCATTTCAGATATGAAAAACATCCTCTGTGTTGTTTGCAGCTTCAGGAGGCTAACACGAGCTAAGGTGTTTGCCACAGTGTCAACAGGCAGAGCTGAAATGACTCTTTTCCACTGTAAAGAAGCAGTTTAACTCTGTCACAACTAAGTTTGAGGCTATTTATAGGTTTACAGTTTTTTCATCAGGATAAAAAACGTGTAGTTGAAAGATGTTTTGTTCATATCTAATCCTGTCTAATCTGTCAAATCTAACAACCTCCTGCTGCTTTTCAGATCAGGCAGCTCTATCAGCTTCTCTGATATCACATCCTAATGAGGACATAATTTACTTTTAATTAGTGAACAATCTCTCCAGATTATTTCCAGTGATCTCACCTCATATCCACTAATCCTCTCCACTGACATGCTGCTGATTTTAGAGCTGTACTGATTAATTCTTTGTCTTTATGCAATTTTTCTTCATTGAAGAAACATGAAACACGACACAGGTTTAATCACCTCAGGAAGTTGTGATAAAAGTCTTTTGAGAGAATTATCTGTCTTTTAAGGCAGTAAAGCTGCAGTGTTTTTCATCATGTAGCTGCTAACTTCTCCACTCCCAGAGTGTTGTTGGAGACTGTTTGTGGACTTTTGATTTTAAGCCTGGAGTTTTGTCTTTTGGTTTTTGCCATCTTAGATATTTTGTCGTTAGAGGGGGCAGTATTTAAGAGAAGTGAGGGATTCTGCATCTATATTTCACCAGCACTGGGATTTTTAAAGTGGGTGAAAACTTTTGTGAGCTAAAAGAGGATGCTGGCACAAAGTCACTGGAATTTACCACTCAATAACACAATAGCATTAGACCCACTTTCAACAAAAAGTCATTCCAGATTTCAAGAAAATGTCAAGCTAAATTTCCCCATCGATGAAAAAGAAAAAAATGAGATAATCACAAGACTTGGGATTATTCCAAATTGGGAAATGTGGGTACATTTTAATTTATTTTTTATGATAATTTAACAGTAATAATGACTAACTTCTTTTTGCATTACCCTCCTTGAAATGAATCAATCATCAAAAATTATCTGAAGTCAGTGGACTTGTTTGATAATTAAATAATTTTTCATAAACATGTTTATTTCCTCCAAAAGTTCATTAATCAGGTGTGAATGTAGTATAATTTACTTCATCATTTAGACTTTTAGATTTGTTGATCAAATGAAAAGCACCATTGTTATTGTTCTCTTTGTTTCATGCAGGACCTGTATGAAAGAAACTGTTGTTTTCTAGGGCGGCACAATATATCATTTCAGTGTTGTCATTGTGATATGCACATGCACAATATTTATATAACAAGGTATATAATATATTGAGATATATTTTTGCCTTTGAAGTAAGGTTTTTGTATCCTGTCTACGCCCAAACACATTAGATACAAGATAAGATATATTATTGTATCAATATCGAGATATGAAAATTCAAGATATTAATATCCCAATACTGAAGATATTAATGGTGTAGATTTTCCCAGCTCACCCTGCATGAAAAGCTTTGACAGTTGCATGATTATTGGTGACTTGTTTTTTTTTTTATTGATGACTTTCTGTTAATGTTGATGACTGACAGTGAGCTCTAATCAATCAACCCCACTTTCCACATCCTGTTATATTATGATGCTTTTATTTTTCTGAAAAGTGCTCAGTTTTTTCCCATCCCAGAGTCATATTGTATCCCATCAATATTGGGATATCTGGCATTATTATCAAGATGTGCACTTCTGTCCATATTGTTCAGCCCTTGCATTAGTGGTCAAGTGACAGAGAGAGAGAGCAGTGACTGTGAGTTGAGCAGAGCAGAGATTTGGAGAATCTCACTGTTTGCTTTTGTCTAATTTCACACAAGGTGCTTTATTTAACACTTTCAGGGTCAAAGGCAGTGAGATCCAGATCTTTGCACTCAGCACCATTTCAGGGAGAATTTAGCTGAACAGAGTGAAGCAGTAAACTTGAAAAAATATTGCGATGTAATTAGGAAAAATATCACAATATCATTCTTTCCCCCATATTGTGCAGCTCTATTGTATACTAATGTGTAGTGAGACATGACTGGTCACTCAGTGCTGGATCTGACCTGCAGCTGCAGCGTAGCAGAGATGGGTTGGCCATGCTGCAGGTGGTTAACTTCTTTGATTCAGTTCCCTCCACAGGTTTGTAATGATTCTCACACTGCTCTGGTTATTTGTTTGGCTGCTGACATGAGTCTACTTGGCTTATAGGTGTTAGCTCCATCCTGAATTCTGTTTGTTACAAAGAGCGTATTACTTTTTACTCACTAAATGAGCCATCTGGGGGTTTGTTACAGTGAAATGAGCCCCTTAAAGCTAATTTCCATTGTGGTGGCAGCATGAGCGATGTCCTAACTGTGGTGTGCCAAAAACAACAAAATACACATTTAGAGAACAACAAACAAAAACAATAATTATCTAGGGAAATTATGGATCACAATCACATCATAAATGTGTCGATGCTGAGAGCCTTGATTATGATACTTTCTAATGTGCACAACAGGCTGGAAATCATGATGTAGTACCTTTAAGATCAACACAGCTCCAGGGCTTTTGTGTCCAATATTTGATGGTGACATCTCTGTGTAATGTTTGGAAATCTTCCTGATGAATAAGTTTCAGGCATCAAGCTGATGTTTTTTCATTGTACTTGTGTGAGATGATGCAAAACTGCAGTACTAAAGAGCCAAACTATACAGCTAAAAAAAAATCTCACAACTCCCAACTCCCCTCGCTTTAGGATACTCAAACATTACATCACTTATGGATAGAATTACAAATGTGGGCGCTGAGTCTGTTGTAGGTTAAACAGAAGAGGACTTGCCGCACTGTGTATGGTTTTTTAGGAACAGGATGTTTGCAATATTTACGAAAATTATACACAAACTGACGGTTTTACATTTCATATATAAATATTTGAATACGATCTCCTGGTTTTCCAGTAAGCATTGATGATGTATGTTATATATACATTTTTGGCATCTTCCTGCCATTAAAGAAATTTAAATGATTTCAAAACAATATCCCACCATCTCTTTGACAAATATCCTTCTGTGATATTACATCAATTTATGCACCTCTGATTTCAACCTTAGTGCAAAAAAAAAAAATCAGAATTTTTGCTTTTTGTACTCAAAGAAGAGGTATAAGTTTATGTAAATAGAATAAGGGCTATCACAAAAGTGATTGCTGAATATATGTGACTATGATGGAAACATCTTCACAAAAATGGTTAAAAAACTGGAGGAAATTTTCCACCTTGTACATTATAAGCAGTCAGAACAGACAGTGCAGAGTAAATCTGAAGACAACAGGAGGGTTAAGCTTGGTTTATGTTTGATGTGTCCGCAAAGTGCGCACAGCTCTGTGTGGAAAAATAAGGTCATTTCAGCAGCCACATTGACACGTTCCCCTTCAGGTGTAACGGACACCAGTGGATGCTACACGCTGGTCTCTCATGTCGATTCTGTGCGTCTAATTTTTGTGTCACATTTGTCTGGAAACCATAATCCAGAATTTAGCTTTTAGAGTTGGGTTACAGTAAGCATTAAGTATTTAAACTCTCTTGCTCTAAATGGAAAAGACTTCTGGTTAAGTAATAAGAAAAGCACAGACTAATGGATGGTTTCTTTGACTCTCTTTGAGGGTTAAACATGTGTGACCTCACGTATTCACAGATACCTGCTGCACCTTTTATCCTGTTGGCTGATCCACAGAAGGTAACCTTCATTCTCCCAGGTGAGGTGACCTAAACCTCCCATCACTGAACCTGTTCAAAGAGGTGAGGAAGCTTTCCTTAGAGGTTTTGGAGGTGACAGGCTTAACCTTGTTAATCATCCAGCAGAAAAAGAAGTGAATAATGAAAAAGGTTCAGAGCAGAGGGACAGCGTGAGAGTCTCTCACCAGCAGACTAATGAGAGTGATTGGAGTGCCTCGGTGCAGGGAGTAAACAGTCTGATTGCAAACAATTTCACTGTGAATAGGAAGCATCTATTTTCCTATTAAAGCTGTCAGTCACTTATTACACACAGGGGCACAAAGCAGCAGTGAGTGAATCAGACCTGCCCATTGGTTTGTTGATCCTGTTATGTTAGTGTGTTGTGTAAGATTTGTTTGATGATGTCAGTGTCACAGACTTTATTATTTTACTCAAGATGATCCTGTTAATATTGTGGGGATGTGGCTAATTGTTATTTCAGTAATTCAGAACTTGCCAGTCATTATTATTATTTGGACTTAAAATAAACATATTCTCCCTCCAAATTCTCTTCATTCAAAAATGGTATTTTTGAGTATCACAGTGACATCAGTGTAACAAAAGTGCAGGAATAGCTGGTTAATCCTCAAATGGCACTAGAAACTACAGCATGAAATACAGACGTGTGGCACTATTATGCAATCTCCCTCTTCCAAAAGTTAAAAGTATAAAAGTGACATAAGTTTTTCCGTAAGTCTGTTTGCTGATTTTGTACAAAAATTACTTGAAGTATTTAACAACTAGAGCGTTCATATGTTGCTTTCACGGTTAATAAAGGGGCAGTAAAAGCTGGTGACCCTTCTTCATTTCACTAAACAAATGTGGCTGTATTCGAAGAAAGATTGGAAACACCTGACTGAAGTTCACTCACTTTATTGCCAATTATGTTTACAGATACAAGGGATTTGACTTAGTGTATTGGTGCTAAACAATTAACCTGGAAATAAAACAGCTCGTAATAATTGAAAGAATGGAATAATGACCTACACAATACATAAAATAGAGTATAAAAAAAAACAAGATTTAAAATAAGAAAAACAGAAAAGAAATGAAAAGTAGAAAACACAAAATGTACAAAGGTGCACTGTAGGAGCTGTAAAATGGAAAATCCAGTGAGCATTAATGTAACGCATAGAGAGAAATGAGTCACATGGTGAAAGTGAGGGTTAAGTGGAAGGAGGAGGGAAGACAGGAACACTTTTCATCAAGCTGAACTTGGAGAAAATATCAATGCTTAACTTATGAAGACTAATTTATATACATATTATGGTAAAATGGGTGGCGTGGATGCTTTTTGTCCCTGGACACTCCTGTAGTGCCCCTGTAGCCTGTGACCTGTGGACGTCAATGAAGGGAAATAATCCTCTTCCTCTGTTGAATATTGCTCTAATAGCTTGTAGAAATACAAACCAACACATGATTCATTTTTTCTGTCAGTTCGTCTTGATTTTCCCTCAGAGTTAATTACACACTCTCTATGTTTCTAGAGATGTCTGGAGATCTGAATGTGACAGTTACAAATACCATTAGATGTACATTTATCTCAAGGCACAGCTCTTTTAACCTCTACACAGTCTGTAATTATATCTACAGGTTCTTCTCCATTATGATATTCATAGAATAATGACAGACTACACTAAGGCAGGATTGATGGGGCCTGACTTTATTTCATAGAGCACAAGAAATTCTGTTATTAGTCTAATTGAACACAAGGATAAAATGTCTCACAACTTTAACCATTCGTTCTCTGCTTGATCCAACTGGCTATAAATTATCCTGCAGCCGTGCAGTTTTTAAATGTCTCATTCATTCATCTTGTATTGTTTTGCTTACTTTTCTCAAAAGCCTTTTTTTTACATTTATACTGTGTGACACAGCAACAAATATTTAGTCCTCATTGCCTCATGTTGTCCCAGGGAACTGACTTAAAGCGGAGATATCAGGAATCTTACTTTGCTCCTATTCTTATTTTAAGCATTCCCTTACTGGATAAATGAAAATAAGCCAAACAATTCCTTTGTTACCTGCCCCTTCACCTGCTCATCTACATTCTCACCCACTCCTCTTTAGAAAAGTCTGTCATGGATTTACTTTAATGAGTATGAACCTCTGGAGGCCTGGGCTCATATATAAATCCAGTCATTACACAAACGGGACCATTAGTCATAACATACCATTACGCGGTGTTAGCCACATGCATGACTGACAAAAACGGACCAATTAACTAATGGCAGAGTGATAGTGCACACGCGCACTCCACATAAACAGCAATAAAGATTGTGAGGTAATGGTGCCACCAAGAAAAGAGATTTTTTTTTTTAAATCTGTGGAAGAAAAGGACACTTAAAAAGAAAATCATTTACTGAATGGACACCTGCTCTCAGCCTGTCATTCCACAAAGTTTAGAAACAAGGATAGTGGTTAAGTTTGGCAGAATCTCTTGAACAGGGTAAAAGCATGCTTCCAAGCCTACAGTATAAGATTTCCAAAGAAAATTCCCAAAACAAAGTTAGCGAATGAAAGCAGCCTGAATAAAGAAAGACTTATTTATGAAGTGGGAGGCACAGGAACTCCTTGATCTCACGGCTTTAACTGTCTGTCAGCCCTGCAGCTTGGGTCAGGTCGGTGTGAGGTGATGAACGCTGTCAACATGCACCGCAGTGGGGATGCAACAAAGATAAATGCAGTGTATATCAGGCGTATGTTCAGTTTTTCAATGCCAGTGTCTGAAAAACACTAAAAAGTTGTCTGATTCTTACCTTTAACCTTTAGTTATGGACTTTCCTGATTTGCATCTTTCTGCAACAGTAGGAAGATGCAGCGGAAAGATGCAAATCAAGAAGATAGTTGGATTTAAAAGAGGAGTCCAAAGTTTGGATCTGCCATTTACACAGTTTGATTTACAAAAAAGAAGAAGAAACTTGTCCAAATAACTTTGCACAGTGCACCCATATTTACAGCTGCTGCTGCTGTTACAAGGTAAGAAGTGGCAGAAACTCCTGAGTAATACGTGTGCACAGGGATCCCAGTGGATGTCCCACACCTCCAACAGTCTGCACCATAGAATCATTAAAAACAATAAAATCTTTAAAGTGTGTGAGGTAAGCTCTTCTATCGCTCAGTTGCTTCTTTAATTACTCTCTGAAGAGTTGTTCTTTCTCTCTGATTGGGACATTGCAGTCTTTCCCCCCCGCCTGCCTTGATTCATTACGCGCCGTAATTGACTGGAACATATCAATGAAGAACAGTGGCAGGTTTTATAACCCAGGAAAGACAATCTTTGAAATACTGGAAGAGAGGAATTGAACTCTTGAGAAGGCGTTCTAGCAGAACCTCTGACCTGACACCGGAGATTTCTCAGCTGCAAATACTGCTTAAAAATTCTGTGTAGGAACACCATTTCCATCCTACCTTATAACAACTAAGAGTATTATACAAATCCCTGAGCGTAGAGACTCCACTGTAGCCCTCCTGTATTCTGCGTTCATAAACTCTGGTTGGAGGATTTCAGATGTTGAAGCATGATTCGGTTTAAAGACAGCGCAGTGTAAGACGTTAGTTCAGAAGGTTAGGAAGATTTGTCTCACGAGGTGGGATGAAAAGAACAGAGCGTTCACTCTCTCTCAAATTAAGAAAGACCTTTTTCAGCAGGCGCAGCTCAGTTTCCTTTAATGTTTAATATCAAATGCAGAGAGAGCGAGAATGAAGGGAGCGCTAGGTGGAGGTCAGACTCCCTCATACCGGGCTGGGATTTCAGGATTTCCCTCCTCATGGAAGAGTTTTAAGGCCAAGCTTCAGGGAAAATAATTAGAGGAGGAGAGAGTTAGTTTGCATTTCAGAAAATTAAGTCTAAATGTCAGGCATAAGATCTACTTTTTAAAATTAGTGCTGGGTGGGAAAAAGGCAACATTTGACTTCAAATCCTTTTTGCACAACCAACCATGAGGATTTTCACCTGAGATAATTACACCAGATGTGTAAAAGCTGATCCAGATGTAGGTGTAATTATGCTGAAATGCTGAGCAAATAAAGTTTTGATTTTATTTGATGATGTCATAGTGGGAGGAGATGAAGATCCCCGAAGACCCAGATTTAATAAATGGGACTAATGGGTGTCACTCAGTTCAGCGCTGCTTCAATGGAGCAATCGAGATGTTAAATTGGGGGTTGTGGCTTAGCATTTCGACACTGAGCATTTGCTGGAAGACAGTGCTTGATGTTGAAATGGAGCCCAGCAGTTCAGCACACTCACTTTTCCTTGCAGGAAAAGTTCAGTGGTGAAATGTGAGGCTCAGCATTTCAACATCCAGCATTTGCTGAAAGGAAATGCGGGGGGCCCCTCCTCTAGTTTTAAAGGAAAGCACAATAATCAGAATTATCAGAACTTTCACAGCAGCAAAATGTGTCTCTAATTTCCTTAATTAAAGGGAAGAAAAATTGAGACTTAACAAACAGTTATTCTGAATTTTATTACAACAACCACAGCGAAAGAGAAGAAGACATAATGGCCCTGCTAATGTGATGAACCCACAAAAACATCTGAGGAGCTTTGTTATTCAGTTGAAATTGTAGTAAACATGTACAGTTTTTATATGTGTAAAACTATTAAAATTGCTCTTGTTACAAGTCTTTACTAAAGAAATTTAGTTTTGCTTTTAAACCTAGCATGCAGTAGGGTTGAATAATTTCAAGTCCAACTGTATGCGTGTACACTCACAGACCATTTTATTATTACTGGTATTAAGTCCATAGTCTACGTGAGTATTGCTGCTGCTCATCACGTCCATCCCTTTGTGAGCACAGTGCACAATCTTCTGATGGAGATTTCAGGAAAACGCTCATGTCACAAAGCTCAGATCATGTCAAACTGCCGTCTTGAACATGATAATGAGCTCATTGTGCCCCAAAAGCGTCCACAGTCTCCAGGTCTCAATCCATTAGAGCTCCTTTGGGAAGTGGTGGAATGGGAGACTCTCATCATTATTGTTCAGACAAGAAATCTACAGCAACTACGTGAAACTATCATGTCAACGTAGAGCTAAATCTCTAAGGGTGGTTTCTTGTACCTTGTTTCATCTATACCAGTTTTCAAGTTAAAATCTTGGTGACTCTGCTACTTAGCTTCATCACGACAGGCCTTTTTTACTCTGCAGACTTTCTGTAAAACCAAACATTTTGTGGATGTTTTTCATCCCAAAGTCAGTCAATATGTTACATAACTGAAAAGGCAACACACTACTGCATCAACTAACCTTCAAAACCCAAACAGATATTACTCTTTCCATCACATTGAACGGTATTGTGAGATATTATTAAAGATGTTTCTGTGTACACGCTCTGAGGATCCACTTTCAGATCTATTATTTGCATTGTGCTGCATCCCTCTCTGATGAATAAACCTAAGCTAACA